>JAMZAV010002735.1:0-191447 GCA_024449915.1 Sweltsa coloradensis
GGGTGTTAATATATAGCTCCCTCCTTAACTTAGCGTGTGTTTGCGAGGTCGAGACTTTTTCTCTTGAATCGCCCTTGTAACGATTAGCAGAGTCATGCACTGGGCTAATTCTACCCCGGGCCCCTAGACGGGGTAAGTCATCCAAACATAAAGTATCAAGTTGTGGTAGATATTTGATGTATCCAATAATGCGCTCGGAAAATACAAATTCATTACCGGTATTTCGAAAATAAAAGTTTAACTTCGACGTCGATGTATATCTACAAAAAAAAGATTATTAATGCTGCAAGTTGTGGAGTTCACAATACAAAAATATTCAGTGAATGGAAATTTTCACCATTGATTTTTCTCTCCCCCCCCATCCCCCCCCCCCATCCCCATCCCCCCATCCCCCCCTTCCCCCCCCCCCCCCCGCCCCACCAACCCCGCTCCCCCAACACCGGGTACACAAACACGTACTGGTATTATATAATTATATTCCTAACGTTCTAACGTCCGTCCGTATATGCCTACTTAGAAGTACGTAACTCTTATAACATAACTATATTTTTGTGAAAACTGTCCAGAGAAACTTGCCCACAGAAATATACTATAGGAGAGGGACTAGTTAAAAGTACCCATCCGTGAGTATTATTAACCTTTTGAATCGGAAGGAAACGGAAATCACTTTCAGTTCTGAGGTTGCCCAGGTTGGGGGCAGGTAATCGAAAACGAAGATATCTTGTTCAAATTAAGAGTGCCGATTGTAATGTATAGCTGAGGTAATCTATTTAGGTAAGCGTACTAGGGCTGAATAAAGTTAGGAAATATTTGTTTTTTAAAATTCAAAAACATAATAATCATTAAAAACTTTGCAACAGAGGTGCTTTAATTCAGTTATGAAAAGTGATTTTCACAAATTTGGGACATCATATTAAGCTATAGCACGTAACGGCACACATCAATAATTATCTATATTTACGCACATTTGAAATATTAATAACTTCCCTTAATCTACATTGAATACTACTACTGATACTACATTGAAGTTTTCCATAGTAATAGTAATTTAATGTAGTAACCCTGTCCATCGACGGGACAGAGTTTCATCTCAACGACGCGTTCGCTTCTTTTTTTTTCCCTCGTCGTAGCCTTAGGAAAACGTTAATTGTCGTTTTATGCTTGATGTGCGATTCAAGGAATTAAGGATGCACAAAATATAACTTTTCCTTAACTTGACGCGACGCGCTATTGGTCATTCCTTACGTATCATTTTGTTCTCCCAACTACTCCTTCACCTCCTAACATTTAGATATACAACGTTATAATGTAGATGTTAATGTGTGATTTTGTGACATTTCCTTAAATGTGTTTAGGTTCGTACCGATGATGTGTATTTGCGGTTTCACACAACGAATTTTGCTTTTAAAAAATGTTTGATTACTAAATGTGAATTTAATTTGTGTGTTGTTTTCGACTTTGTTTGGCGATTTCGCAATATATCAATAGCGATAAATATAATTTCGGGGCGTTGTATTTTGTGCGATCATTTTTATGGGTTATCTGACAATTTATTATGATTTTTCTTTATTTTCCTTATAGGGACGGCCGCTTCGCAAACGCTTTTTCCAGCGCGATTAATCGAGACTAATGATCACTTTTGGGTTGACTATTTTTATCACTGCCCTTTAATACTTGTTTTTAAAAATGTTATTATTTTAATATGTAGTTTTTACTAATGCGTTGAATGTTTAAGAGACTTAATCCCTTGCATTTGTATTAACGTATGAGGAAAAAAAGAAAAACATCCAGTCAGGTTTGCTTGTCCCGACGGGATTTTTAATCCGGACTACATCTGCCTAATTCAGAGTATATAATCGCGGCTTAGTGCTCGAGGCCAACACTGTCGGTTACTAATGAGAGCGCAATGAAATATTTGCAGCATTAAATACAAATTATATGTGAAACAACGCGGATTGTATGGTTTTTAACTGCATGTCAAAATGTGTCAATCGTGTCATATAACACATCCATCATTTATATCATATTAATCTTATTCGCAAATCTTTGTTATAATCCCTCAAAACCACGAACACACACTCCTGCCATCACATTCATCGACTTTTTCATGTTTTAAAAACACATATGTGTTTTATGTGATTAACAACAGCGTTAATAATCAAGACGTCAACGCGGTTGTAATGGAAATTTCACTGTATTGTTGGCTTTGGGAACGATTTAATACATTTACATCAAGCTAACAAGTATGCAAAGCATTATCATTAATATGATTATTGATTTTCTTTTCTTTAAATATTTTACTGAATTTTCTTGCAAACCTCTCTGGTCGCGAGGAATTTTTCTTCACTGTCCACTTAATGATCCACAATAGAGATGACAACTTGCAGCAGTTTACCGCCCATGGCGAGCCCGTAGCCGTCAGATCTCACAAAAAATATCAAACTACCTGTGAGGGGATAGGTTTTGTCTGGGTTACGGTTACGTTTAGCACCGATAATAGAGTAGTGTACTCTGTTTTATCTGTGCGCTTAGTATTTTATTCTACTGAAGAGAACGCCGTTTGCCTTTCAGCAGACGCTTTGTGGTTCATGAATATGTAAAAACCAAGACGTGAAATTTTTGGAAAAATTTGGATTTGGTGTTTTATAATGCGGGGCTTTTCCACTTTCGTTGGATATAATAATTATTTCTTCAATTTACTGGAGCACCCATCATAAAATAAAATATAACGGTTTGCTGGGGAATGAGAGAGGGAGAGGCTCGGACACCTCTGTAAAGAGAGAGAGTCTAAATTGGTAAGGCAGAGCTAGAGCAGTTTACATCATTTTTCAAGCACAAATAGATTATGGTTATTTTGTATTGCATTTAGAATATACTTTTAAATTGAACAGTTCAAATATTGATTAAGCTAGGTTACAATTGGCGAACTAAAGCTTAAGTATGCAGGTTAACCTTTTAAAAAATGTTTATAAAGGTCCAGTCGTTCTTCATTCTCATATTAGTTGATCGTTCCTTACAAAACGTAAGAAGTTTATATAGAAAAATATGATGTTTTTGTCGTTCATAAGATTCTAAATAACGCTTTGATATTTCAAAAATATCAACAACAAAGATAAACCAATAAAAATAATATTAAAACACATTAACGCCGCTCCGCGGGTGATTCCCCAACTGCCAATTACCCTCCATTTAAAACATATTTTTTTAAATATCTTCACTTGTTATTTGCCTTATGTTACATTAAATTTTTTTATTTATTCATATTTACATAGGTCTGTTATTATGAATTCTAAATAGATACAGAGCATATGTTTTTATTTGCTTTTTGAAGGAAATGAATCAGTGCTTGCTCCTCGACCTAAGTTTGGTTACTAAAACAAACAGCTTAAAACACGCAATGAACGCTTGTCTTTAATGACTATGGGGTATGGATATGGCGACAATACCATTATAACATTGGCAAAGATACCTGTCAACAAAACTGCTGTCAAAATGTACATACATATTTATTTTATTTGTACTATGTTTATATATTGAACTATGGTTTTGAGAGAGTTCATTACCGGTGTCGCTACGTATGTTCCCCCAGGTCATGTGAGAACTTGTATTTATTTTTGTAACTTTGGTCTACATCGCAATCAATGAGTTCGGTGAGGTGATTTTTTTAAAAAAGATAATTTCATGATTGAGGAATAACCAATGTTTATAAAATTATTTTTGATTGTTTTTAGTTTTATTGGTTAAATGTACTCTGCACTTGCAGCTAATTTGTGGTGTTTCAAAGAAAAAAAGTGTTTTTTTTTGTGCCCGACTAAACAAGTAGAAATAAGAAACACCTAATATTCACTCCTAAAATATCTCGTAAAGTAATTAAGTGTCATGTGATGACTTTTTTTATAGCAAATAGCACACACACAACACTTCCAAAAATACTATTCTGTTACTTTGGAGATAATCCTTTTAAATTTATGTTTTAATATTTGTATTAATTGTGGAAAAACAGCACTTTAAGTTTCATGATCGTATTATAGATGAACCCATGTCTGCCCTCATCTGACCATATTTTCTATTTACACAAAACACATAGCACTACTTTTTCACGTCTAGGAGGGGGTCCAGGGGGGGACGCGATCAATGCATCCCTACCAAACCATTCCCATGGATTCCGCCACCCGGAGAGAGACTTCCCTCCGCATAACAGTATAAATGATTGATGGTCGGTCGGCGGCACCCATAGTACAGCAAGAGTTATTTTTTCCCACGGTGTCAATGATAAGTGGTAAAGTAACTGAGTAAAAGTAAATTAAGTAGCAAGAAAGAGTAATTAATTACAATTTGAGTAATTGAGTTTTTCTGGTTGATTTCTTCTTTCTATCTTCGTTCTTCTTCTACGTCGAATTACTTTTATTGTAATGGTGACTCTAAACGAAAATACTTTTTAATAAGTAAATGTAATTCGCAGTTTTCAATTTACTTTTTATTAGGGAGTTACTTTCTTTTTCGTGACCATCATGCTTGAACTGACGTTTATATAAAAATAATTTAAACGATGTCCTCAAAACTCAAACAATGAAAAAACATTGAACTATATTTTTTTTTAGTGTGGTTAAATGATAGAAACGATGGTTGTTTTTTTTTCCCGCTACCTCTTCCGCTTGAACCATAATCATAGTACACTGAGTTTGAACCCCCGCGAGTTTTCAACCCGTGGTGAGAAAATTGATCAATTTCCATGGGCCCTGCTATGTTACGAAAAGTTTCAACCCGATTCGAATGCCTAGTGAAAGAGGGATGAACTTAAATTATCAAGTGCCCTGTAAAGGACCGCCGCCCGGCCCAAGGCCGCGGGTTCGCCTAAACACTCTCGTGGGCACCTTTACTGCACAGAAGAGTTTAGTGGGATTCGTGGTGTCCACGCAGCGTCCTGAAAACGTGATGTGAACTTAAAAACCCCCCCCCTTTCAACATTCAGGGGAATATAAGGTACCTGACCAAGACATGCAAAATTTGGTTGGTGTACCGAACACTTCCTTCTTGGTACAACAAAAAAAAAAATGACTTGAAACATGGCTACGACTAACTAATTCGTCACTTTCATCGGCAGCGATTCTGGGCCAACGGTTTGGAATACAACCTCATATTTTTTTCATAGACATTTAAGTAATAGTGATTTACGCCTTTTGAAAGAAAATGTTGAAACGTTTTGCTGAAAGGCCCTTTAAAGATAAAGGTTTTTAATATAAGCCTTAATACAGGTGCATTCTACAAGTATAATTATAGTTACTTGACAGAATGATCACGCACATTATGTACAAAAAGCAAGTTTTTGGTGACCACTAGATAGTTTACCTTTCTATTGTTAGTTTGGTAATGAACCATAGCCACTTACATCGACAGTTGATACACTTAATTATAGTTAAAAAACATAATAGATTTTTGCAATGGAAGCCTAGAACAAGTAATGAGACCCACACATAACAAAACTTCTTAAATACAGCCAAACCGTACACACTCAAATAGAATACTATCCCGACACATTAAAAAACTTATAAACATGACAGCCAAACATAAACAATTTACAAACGGCAACGAGAATCCTAAAAAATGTCCAAGTTATATGTAACCTTCTACAACATAAAATTCAGTGATTCACTTTGCCCCGTGACATAGATCCTTGCAAAGCTTGGCAAAAATAATTTGCATAACTTTTGCATTTGTTAACACTAGTTTTGCCACGCTTTTGCAGGATGCAGTCACAGGGCGAAAGTGATTTATGTATTAAGATTGCAAAAAATGTAGGAGGAGTACATAGCTTGGCATTTCTTTATATCTCATTGCTTTGACTGTGAGGTTTTGGCTGTATTTTTACAAGTTTTGGTGTCATGTGGTGGGTAGGTAATTAGCATAGCTATTCATTCTACTTTATAAAAATATTCTAATATGACCAACTTTTCTTCAATGGACTTGAAACAGAAATGGATCCAACGCTACAAAACTTGTAAAAAATACAGCCAAAGTTATAAACGTTAACGTGTAACGTTCACTGACCCGTTACTAAATCGTTGAAAAGCTCGTTTAAAATATATTTGCATGAACATTACATAAATTTTTTTAATATTATAAATTATTTTGCCAAACTCTTCAAGGATTTGTTGGGCAGGCGGCAAAGTACGTTTTTGAATTAAAAGCACAAGTGTAGAAGGACGTACATGAACTTAGCCGTTCTTTTTACAACTCATTGCTTTGGGGAAATTCGTAATGTTTTTGCTGTTTTTTAAAAAGTTTTTGGATCGGGGGTTTTACTTTTAAAAACTTGTGACCAAATCCTGTGTTTATTTTTACCATGCTCGCCCCGCAACGTTGTTGAAGATTGACAAATTGAATAGGGGGTTGTAGGTCTAAAGGTAAAAAAAATATCAAATAGGGAGACATGCTTATTGTTGGTGAAAAAACAACATTTGCATGGTAATTTTTTAACAAAAAAATAATATGTTCGTCGTGCTATCGAAAATTTAATTTTTTTAAAGAACAGTAAAGTAGTTTAAAAAGAAACTCAATACCCCAGGGGAAACACAAAGTCCGGTTCAACGTAGTATTTTGGTCGAAAGGTCGGCAGTGGTCATTCGTTTTTTCAACTTAATTCAACGTTGGCCAAACGTTGTTTTTTGGTCGGGAAAACCCTGGTTGGTTTTAAGACTTTTTTTTGACGTTGGCTTACCGTGGTTTTTAGGGTAACACGACCCTTTACGGCTGGTTTGGTTTATGGTCGGATGCCGACGTCGTTTAAAAGGGTTGGGATTTGTGTGCGTGCCGACAATTTCAAAAGTTGGTTTTTTGACATTTTCCGAGTTGGCTCGACTTGGTTTTTTTGGTGCACATACCCAATGACAAAATGTTGGTTTAAGGTCCGGGTGCCAAAGGGACGTCGGTTTTAAAGGTTTTGGGAAATTTGAAGTCGTGCCGACATATTTATCAACAGTTTAACTTTTTTAAAAACAATTTAAGCCACGTTTGCTCCGAACGTTTTTGGTTTTTAGGTGTACTATAACCAATGAAAAGAAGATGTGTTTGTTTATGGTCGGATGCCGACGGGTTATGATAAAGTTGGGATTTATGATGCGTGCCGACATATTATCAACAGTTTTTTTAAGACCTTATCCGACGTTTTGGGTCGACCGGGTTGGGTTTTTTGGTGCACAGATGACCCCAATGAAAATTGAAGTGTTGTTTATGTCGGGATGCCGATGTCGGTTGAAAATGGATTGATTTGTTGCGTTCCGACTATATACATTGTTTTAAAACTACCCGGGGTTTGGGAGTTTGTTTTAGGGCAACCCCAAAATTTGAAGGTTTGGTTTAGGGGTCCCACGTTTTGGTTTTTGGTGGTTTTCCGATAAAACAACTTTTTTTTTAAAAAAAACCATTTAAGGGCCCCGGGGTTTGTTTTTTTTTTTTTTTTTTTTTTTTTTTTTTTTTTTTTTTTTTTTTTTTTTTAAAGCGGGCACAAAAACCCAATTTTCAAAGTTTTGGGTTTTAAAATGGTCGGATGCCAAAGGGCCCGGTTTTGGGGTTGGGATTTGTGTGCGTTTCCGCCGTAATACCCAACAGTTGGGTTTTAAAGACTTTAAACCCCAAACGTTGGCTCGACGTTTTTTTTGGGGCGGGGCCCAAAAACCCCAAATTGTCGAAGTTTTGGGTTTTTTAACCGAGGGAAAAAGGGGGGCCCAAGGGTCGGTTTAGAGATTGGGAATTGTTTTGGTGTCTGCCAGATTGGGGCCCGGCTAGTTTAGAAACTTTTTGCCGACTTGGGATCTCAATTTTTTGTTTTGCGTTGCAAAATTTTGGGGGTTTATTTTTGATCTTAAAATTTAAAAGGGTTTTTCACGGGGGTTTTTTTGAAATGTATTGTTGTTTTCCCCCGGCAAACGAAAAGGGCAATTTCCCCGGGGGGTCTTCAAAAATCAAACCTTTTTGAAAGGGGCCCGGGGTATGAAAGAGGAAACTATGCTAAAAATATTAAATCTGGGGATGCAGGGGGAAATAATTTGTATTTTTCAAACCCCCGATCTTCTCTTTTTGGGGGGAAAATTGCTTGTTGACCTTTTGCCCTATTGTTATCTTTGGCAATTCTTTTTAAAAATGTTTGGGGGAAAGGGGGGGGGGGGCGTTTTTTTGTGTAAATTGTCATACCGAACAAAGAAACTAAAGAAACGTTTTTTTCTTCACTAACATATAGAAAAAATACAGAGTCATTACTTTTTTAATTAAATTTGGGGGGGATGGTTGAAATTAAATAATATTCCCAAATGGGCCCGCCCATCATCCTTTAAAAAATTTTTTTGTTACTGTTTTTTTTCCCCCCTTTTTTGTATTCTAATTGTGTTTTTTATGCATTACGAAAGGGTTTATTTTTTTTAAACTATGCATGTCTTTTAGTAGTGAACGGGCGATTTTTTTGGTAATTTAAACAACAAAATGTAACAAAGTACCAAATATACACAAAATAGCAGTGTAATTTATCGAATTTGGGAAATATTTTAAAAAATTAAAACAAAAATGTTATAAGGCAACAATTTCTAAAACCATCATATTTCAATACATAATTTTTTTTTAAGGGTTGAAATTTAAAAAATTTAAAATTAAAAAATTAATAAAATTGTCCTTATACGATTAAAGTAAAAATATGCAACTATTTTTTCTTTAATTCTAGTTGTGCTTCACGAGGTTAAAAGTGTGTTGGGGACTACCTATTTTTTCTTTTTAAAGGTTAAAAAATTTTTTTATGAAGAAATTGATGTGGCATATCACAAGTAACTATTATACCCTTTTCGAATAATTTAAAGAATAAAATCAAAGGGGTTTTTATAATACTATTCCCCGGGTACAAATTTTCATTAGAATACATTTAACAGAGTGAAGTTTTCTATAGATAAACCAATTTTAAAGGGTTTTTTTCACACCAACAAATAAAATAATAAAACAAAAAGATTTCGGTTTTACATTATTTGTCCCCAATCGCTTCCCAAATATGCTCTAACCAACATGCCCCTAACTCGTGTTTATTATTGGGGCCTAAATCATAAAGACTTCTCTCTGACCATTTTTATTACCGATTTTATCGTTTAGATAAAATCAATTTTAAATAAAAGTTACGACATGAAAAAAAAACCACAACGGGGCCAAGCTCCCAACCCAAAGGGCCAAATCAGCCAAAAAATGAAATAAATTTAATAAAAATAACTGTTTTTTAAATGAGGGTTTTTCCTTGAAGAAGCTTTTGTTTTTCATTTTTTTACTTGCGTTTTCCCACAATAAACATTTATGTGGGGCTCCATATTATTAAATAATAAAATGTTTTTTGGGTTAAAAACCTTTAAAAAATAATATAAATTTTATTATTTTTATATTACAGTACACAAATTTGTATTGTGATAAAAGAAACCCAAATTTTTTTTACTTTTTAAAGGAAAATTTCAAAGG
Organism: Sweltsa coloradensis; assembly: GCA_024449915.1. NCBI lineage: Eukaryota > Metazoa > Arthropoda > Insecta > Plecoptera > Chloroperlidae > Sweltsa > Sweltsa coloradensis. Next base: position 9,481 of record JAMZAV010002735.1, read on the forward strand.
GTAAATTTTATTTAACAAAAGAAAGGGGACAATTGCTGAGCCCCCCGAGCCAAACCCCCAGGTACTGTAAATGACGCTTCGGGTAAGCGCCATAAGGCAGTGGTTTAAATTTAAATTTATAAAAAATGGGTTTTTTAGCTAAAACCCGGGGCCGTCGCTTTCAACTTTTCGCGTGAAAAGTGTAAAGTTAAACTTTGTACCTCAAAAAAATTGAAAATATTTTTCGTGGGGCTGGTTTGAAGACGTCAAAAGTGTTATAAAGGGGATTTTTCTATTTACCTCCGTAAAAACAAAAGGCGCCCATATTTGATTATTTTTGGTCCTGTTTGTACTTTTTAATTTTTCAAAAAATAATTTGTATAAACCTCCCCCCCATACGCCTTTAAAACAACAGCAATTTTTTTAAATTTATTAAGTAGTGTAATGAAAATTTATATAGGCGCATCACTTCACAACAGTATATAGCGCCCCGTCAAAAGTATTGTGCCGCGTTACCGTTTCTTTAACTTCAAAATTCATACAATTTTTCCTCCCAAAAAACCCCGTAATGATTGGGAACCAATATTGAAATTCAAAGATTGATGAAAGGGTACTTTTTAATGTCCTAAACCCTTTTTAAACCGGGGAGGTAGAGAATAAGTGGAATAAAATAATAAATTTCAGTGAAATTCAGATGCAGTAGTTTCAAAAACCTTTTACCAATTGGTTTTTAATTTAAATTTTTAATCAAAAGCGTTCTCCTCAAACCCCCTTGTTTATATCTTGATAAATATCCAGGAATTCCATTATTTTCCCCCCATGGCTTTTCGGGGGGGAATTGGCTTAAAATATTTATATTTTCCCAAAATCCCCGTACCATTTTCCCTTGGGTTTCACAAAGGGGGCCCTATTGATAGGCCCCGTCCCCGTCCCTCTTCCCCCTTTCAAACCCCCCTTCTAACTTCAATTTACATTAAAAATTAAAAAAGGGCCTACTAAAAATTATTTAATTTTAAAATTTAAATTCCAAATTCAAAATTGGGGGGTTTTTTTTTTCTTTTTTAGCAACATACTTTGGGGGATAATTTTCCGGGGACAAGTCTTGAAAAACCGCTTAGTTATTTTAAAAAATTTTTAAAAAAGGGAATACAAATTTAATTTAAAAAATAGTACTTTTAAAAAATTGGGGCACCTAATTTGAAAAAAATACAATTTAAATTTAAAATTTGAAAATGATTTTGAAGTAATGTTGACAAATGTAAATTTTGGGATAGGTTTATTTTTTTCTAAAAATCCCCAATTGCAATGATTGCCTTCATGAAATTTTCCCTTTTTACTGTAAAAAAGCCTATAAATTTAAAAACTTTTTTAAAGTTTAAATTTTAATTTAAACCCCTGCTTTTTGGGTGGTGTTTTTAAAATTTTAGGGGAGCCTGTTTTTAAAGTATCACCCAAACCTTAACAGGGTCCCTGTTTGGAAAAAAATTAAAAACTATGTTGAGTTTTTTATGTAAAATTTTGTTTATTTTTGGGATTGAGTTTGTATAAAAAATTTTTTTGGGTAAAAAAAAGAAGGATTAAACTTTTTACAAAACGGGAAGAACCCTTTGAGAATGTATAAACAAGGGGACCTACATTTTAAAAAATTTAACTGTAAAAACGTTTTTCTACAAGATGATCTGTAGTTTTCCCACCTAGAATTCTGACCCCCTTTTTTTGACCTATATTTTCTTTAGGGAATTTTAGACCCCCCCCCAAAAACTAAAATAAACCATAAATTTAATTTTTTTAATAAAAATTAATATAAATAATAATTTAAAGGTTTTTTATTATCAAAAGTGTTGATTGCTTTTTTCACTTTTTCCCCCAAAAGCGGGTGCAGGTTTTTTTTATCTATCAATTTCCATCATCTTCTTGTTGTATTTAATGCATTCTGACTTTGGGTTCCATCCCCTAATGCAACGAAAGCGCCGTGAACGCCGCACCACCACGCGCTTGGGTGTACTGCAGGTTGCCGTTATTTTTGTTAGGCGACCGCGATTCGATAAAGATTGTGTGAAGAATTGCTGCATAGACCTAAACTGGCAAACCTCAGGTTTGACAGGTTTGAAACCTGTCATGAGGGGCAGGTGAACTAAAATGGACCGTATAAATATCTACCCACAGCTGCTTTATCTCAAAATTCTCAATTTAACTCGTGTTCTGCCGTATTGTAATCGAGTATATCGTCGCAGGGTTTGTACTTGAAGAAAATGGTAGTTCTCACTTCTCACAAAGACAAAAACAAACCACAAGGATACTCAAAAACTATTATAAAGCCCCGGGATATAAATTAAATCGTACCGGTTTGGTAGTGTACCGGTACGGATTAAATCGTGTTCCAGTCCGAAGTCATACACTCATCAATTGTTTTTCTATCTTCTTTTAAATACGTAAATACATCAATTTGAATTTCTATTATACCGAATAAGTAACACAACTTATTTTCAGTATGGTACTTAAATAACCAACCTTGTCGGCGCCGACGCCATCGAAGAGCGAACAATGTCCAAACCAGAGACCGGTGTTTTAAATAGTAGACACATTAATTAATGCGACACTTTGTTCATTAAAAAAAAACATTTGGACTAAACAATGTTCTTATAGATATATTTAATCCCACACTTACAAAAACTTGTAAAAAGCCTGCCAAGCCTTTCACACCTAAAAGGTTTGAGATATACTTGAAGAGCCAAGCGACGTTTCATTCAGCAGTTATTGCACTACAAGTATTGATATCATTTCGCCCCGTAACTAACGCCAAGCAATGGATTTCAACGTAGTGTTCCTGTACAAAACATAATGGATGGAACATAAATTACAGTCAATTCATAAATCAAAGTATTCAAATATATATTAAATAACACTAATAAAGCTTGTCCTTGAAAAGGGCGAGCGTGTGGCGGGTTTTCGAACCTCCGACCAAGAGGTCATCATGCAATCCGACTGTTTGACAAGTACAATACAAACAGAAAAAAAATATGTGGTTTGGGGTAGTAGATTTTTCGGCGAAGACTGTGGGGGGTGCCAAATTCAAAAAAACGGAGAGCGTCACAAAGGGGAAACATTTTTTTTTAATGCGCCCAAGCTTTTTTAGTGTTATTTAATATATATTTGAAACTTTTTTTATGAATTTACTGTAATTTTGTTCCATCCATTTGTTTTGTACAGGAAACTACGTTGAAATCCATTGCTTGGTTTGTCACGGGGGGAAAGATATCAATACTTTGAGGTTTAAATGCTGAATGAAACGTCGCTTTGGTCTTCAAATATATCTCAAACCTTTTAGGGGTGAAAGGCTTGGCAGGCTTTTTACAATTTTTTTAAGTGGGGATTTCAATACTTTTTTAAGTTTGGCGCTATAGCCTTTTTGTTATAGATATAATAAATTCATCGTTAGTAATCCATAACTTAAAAAAAGGGTTAAATGTTAAATATTTCCTCCGCCACTCGCGCCAATTAAATTTAGGTTGCATTGTTATATTTAATAATTCGTCCACCACTAGCACTCACGACACACGCCAGATATATATTGCCGAAATGTCATATTTTCTAATTGCTGTCAAAGTAAATTTAAATTATTGTGCTTGTCACCGGTATTGACCCCCTCTTCTTAGGAGGTTCGATCCTTGCCGCACGCTCTTGTTGCGTAGGCATCTACCACCACCAACACTTTTGACAGATGCCTGGCTCGCCGTCTGAGCAATGGTATGAACATCGTTCTGTATCTTTCTTAAAAAACTATAAACGAACACTTAAGAGAGGAGAGAGAGCGAGAGCGAGAGGCGAGAGAGGAGAGGAGGGGAGAGAGAGGGAGATTGAGAGAGAGAGAGAGAGAGAAAAGAGAGAGAGAGAGGAGACGTAAACGACACGCACGCATACTCCCCGCGGCTCCGCTGCACATTTTATTTGGCGGTGTTAATCTTTGAAATATAACAAAGAACAAGAAGTTTTAATATATGACTATTGGCTTTTAAGACTAATAACCGCAGTATATCTCTTTATCTTCACTTTTACTTATTATAACAAAAATTATTTATGTACAATCATTAATATGAATTGCCAATTTGCATGACTCCCCGTTAACTTTTTACACTTTTTTTTCTAAAGGGTTTGCGAAGAACTCGTAGTTCAATATCCATGCAAGTTTGAATGGTGTACATTCACCCGTTCGTGCACAATCGTTGCTTATGTTGAATTGGCGAATTATATAGTAGGAGGAGGAGGAGAAGTAGTGTAGTAGTAGTAGGGAGTAACTAACATCCTGAAGTGATTTTAAGCATGTTTCAACCCACGTTTTCGCCCAGAAACGATGGTCTCACCTCAACCAAATTTAATATATGTTGTCAGGTACCCAAACCCCCCCCCCGATTAAGACGGTTTTTACTTCATGTCCCCAAACCCGTGTTGCCTGTGCGATGCCTCCCAAAACGGCCCAACTCTGCTTGCATATAAGGTGCCTTGAGTGTTCTAGCGCACGCTTTCTTGGCAGCGGTGCACTAGCGTGCACCTAAATAGTAAATTTCAACTCTATTCAAGAGCCTTCCTCAAACTAAATGTTGAACAAAATAAATGTTTCAAAATTCAAATTTAAAAATACATAAGTAAATAAATTATATACAAACCGACCATGAAACCATATTTGACAACAAAATATGATTGAAGTTAAAATAAAACATTGCGGAAAATAAAATATGTACTAACATCAGAACGTAGGTGAAGCTGAAGGCCAGAATAATCAAGACATATTCATCAAATCGTCAAAAACCTCCTATTAAAGACAACAATGCATTGGGCGTTATACATTAGGAAAACATAATACATACTAGGAAAACGCTCAGTTGGACGCGTTTTTGAGCGAGCACCGGTACGTGCAACATGACCCGAGTACGACATTCCCATAAGGCCCACCACACAGTGTAGGCCTAACTGGATATTGACATTGTACACTGTATACTATTCCAACATCTTTGCATTGTACTAATTCACGTCATGCCTTCTAAAGTGTATCTTTGTATCTTCACTGCCTCCTTCATTTTTAGCATCATTTTTCGAATTATGATTACCAATAAGTCTTTAACGTCTTGACCGATTTAGCTGAAAATTTGAAAAATAGGAGATAATGGTGTACTTATTGACCCTGAAAAATTTCATAACGATCGGAACATTTTTATTTTTTTATTTTTTATTTTTATTTTTTATTTTTTATAACCAAGATCGGTTTTTGTTCAAAAAATTTATCCCACAAACCCTCCTAGGGGGGGTGGTATTTTACATTTTTTGGAAAAAATTTCAGGTCGATCAGAAAAAACGGTTGCGACCTGTATCAAAAAGCAGAAACCCAGAAAAAAAAAAACAAAAAACAGACTTTTCGACCCATAAGAGCCCAAAGTGGGGGGACGCTCGTTTTCCCCTTGGCCAATTTTCAGGATTATTTTTTGAAGGTTCTAGCCATCACCAATTATTATGTCCTGATGTACGGTGGGTCAATTAAATCATTTTTTTAGGGGTTTTACAAAAAATTTTTGTTGGCAAATTAATTTAATTTTTTTTTTTTTTTTTTTTTTTTTAGTAGTTAAAAGTTTTTTTTGGGTTTCAACATTTATTTTGGAGAAAGATTTGGGGGAAAAAAAAGGTTGAAATTTTCCCTTTAAATATATCCAAGAACAGCAAATTTCTTTTCACCAAATTCTGTTATATTAGTTGCCCTATTAAAAATGTAACATGGTTAAATGATTTTGTGAAAATAGCTAATCATAATAAACAATCATAATCAAACGACCAAAAACGGTTGTGATGAAAAAAAACCCAGAAGTGTTATATTAATTATGGGGAATTTTAATTTTTTGAATAGTTCTGGGTTATGGTGTGGTCATTACAAAAAATGGGGTAGTGAATGTATTCAATTTACAAAATCCAATCAATTTTTTAAAAAAACCCCCATCTAATTAAAAAAATAAAATATTTTTTCCCCCAAACATGATCAAAAAACACTAAAAACTGTTTTATTCTAAAAGACACCCGAACTAGCATTTCCCCATTTTTAAAAACAAGCCCCCGGGCCCGACCTAGAATATGCATTTCACCCCCAAATTTAATATTCATAATCATGGGGTTATCTTTTCCCCAATTTTTTATGTAGGCATACGATACAAATTTTGGCAAGAAGTTTCCCCCAAAAATTTCAAAACGACAAAAGGGAAGGGTTGGCCCTTGGGGGGGGGGGGGGGATATTTTATTTTTTGAGATTGCTGGGGGGGCCCTTTTGGGAACACAAAGTTTTGGGCTTTAAACCTGAAAAAACCTTGCTTCTTCCCCCCCCCCCCCCCCCCCCCCCCCCACAATAATTATAAGAGGCCAAAAACACGTTCTTTTTTTTATTGTTTAAATTTGAACTTATGTGTACGGGGTCGCAAAACATTTTTTTAAAAATTGTAAAACTAAATTAGATTAGGATTTCGCCAAAAATTTTATTTAAGTCTTCAATAAAAGTGGTTTACCATTGTTATCTTTGTTCCAAGTTTTAAAACAAGGGTATCGTTTTTTTTTCACGAGTTTTACATTTTTTCCTTTTTCAAGCAGACTTCCCGTAGCACATCCCCCATAAATCTGTTCATCCCTCAAGCGCCCGTAACGAATCCCGGACTGCAGAAAAACGGATTTTAAGGGTTTTTATCCCCCCCCTTCGAGCTAGGGGGTCGGGGGAAAAAAAATCGAAAGGATAAAAAACGGCATGCCATTTAATCCCTACGGGTTGCCAACTGTGCATTAAAAAACACATTCTTTGTTATTTTTTCCAAATTTTTCCCCGTTTAAGTGATTTTGACCCATCTGGAAAAATTTTCCAAAGAGGTATAAATTTTAAAATTTTTTAGCACTCTGCTAATTGCTCCCCGGATTAGAAAAATTACGTCGTTTTTGATACGATTTGCAGTTTGAAAAAAAAACAAAAAACTGTGTTCGTTTATTATTTTTGTTTTATGGTCCCAAAAAGACGACTAAGTGATCGCCCGTTAAAAACATTTTGAAGAAAGGGAAAAACCTGGGGGGTCCCAAAGACCATCTCAAAGCTGTAAAGAGGAAGAAGGAAAAACACTTTTTTAAATTTATCTGTGCTGAAGACGGCCGTGGGCGGCTGAGTGATAAAAATATCCACATTTTTGGGAAATTTTTACCCTTATTTTTTAAAAAGGAAAGTTTCAAACCCGATTTTTTGTGTTATTTTTTGGGAAAATTACAGTCCTAACCCGGGTAGATCAATGATTAAGGTAAAAATTAAATTTTTTTTTTATTTTAAACATAATTATAAAAATATACAATAATAATAATAATAGAAAATATTTTGGGGGAAAAGAAGCCCACAAGAATGGGTGGGCCCGGGGGGGGGGGGGGGGCGGGTGTAGGATCCCCCCGTACAGCCCAAACCCAAAAATTAATTTTTCACTTTTAAAACGGAAAAAGGCAAAACTTAAATTACTTTAAATTTTACCCATTTCTGGGAAAACCCCCAAATTTGTTTCCGCAAAATTCCCCTTTATCATCCCCTCCCCTTGAGTGCGAAAATTTTACAAAAAACATAGCTTCCGTCCTTTTTCTTTAAACAATTTTCAGATGTGAAAAAACATCCAACATATTATGCAAGTATGAATTAAAAAAGCATTTTTTGCAATAGCTTAATTTCATGTTGGAGTTTTTTTAAGGGTTGGGGGGGGGGGGGTACCCCGTTGTCCTTATCGTCGGACCCAAAAATTTTTTGGGGTTTACGGTATTAAAAAAAATTTTGTAAAATGTATTTTGTTGTTTTTTTATTTTTTAAAGGGGATCCCCCGAAAAAAAATTTTATTTTTTCCCGATCGATATCAAGTCCTTATAATAGATTGACGATTTAAAATAAAAATGCTTTCCCTGATATCGACAAAAGAACCGAAAGGATTTTAAATAAAGGGGGGAAAAATTTGCAAAGCTGAGGATTTAAAATTTTGTACTAACAATTTTTAAGAAAAAAGGTTTAAAAAACCCGGGGGGAAAAAACTTTTGAAAATGCAGATAAATTTCCACGTTATCATCCCGTTAATGCGTTTTAATGATCATGTTTTAATATTTTTAGTGGAGGTACGGGGAAAATGCGTTTTTTTTGTAAAAAATGCTTAAAAACCCACTATATTTTCATCTTAAAACCCAAGGTTTTCCAGTCCAAGTCATTTTAATAACATAGTTGTATTTTTTTATAGTTTATTCAAATTTTAATTCAGTTGATATTATTTCAAACAAAATTAACATTTTAAATTTCAAAATAAAAATATTAAAAAAAACCAAAAAAAATTTTTTGAAGGGGGCCCAAAAATATTTGTTTACAAAACGCTAAAAAAAGACATTTTTAAAATGTATTACACGTTCCCATAATATGAGGAATGAGACACGACAATATCATATGAAAATGCGGAGATTATTATAACACCCTAGGTTTTTTAAATCATTAAATACAATTTTAGGACTTTAACAATTTATTTACTTTTTATTATTATTATTAATTTTAATCTTCGCAGATAAAATCCTTTAACACTTAGGCCTATCTTTTTGATTTTGAAAAGAAAGAGGCTTGCGTGCGGACGCTCAGCGTCTAGAATGCAGGTTTTTCGTAATTTTTAAAATACAGGAGGGAAATCAACATTTTTTGGTTCTTTTTCCACCCACGACTGAAACCCTTAAATTTACCTATTGTCGTGCATACCCCCTTTTCCAAAAAAAATTTAGTAAGCCCCCGGTCGTATTAAAAAAATTATTTGTGACCATAGGGGGCAAAAAAAAAAAACGGGCCCCCATTTACGGGGAAATTGTACCCTTTGTTAAAATTTAACTGGAAATTTTTACGTTAAAATAAACGGCCCATTTTAAAGGGTTACAATTTTCCGCTTCGCAAAAGGGTTTTTCTAGTCGCGTTGATGGATGAGTTTTTTTGTAAGTTTTTAGTTGCGTGGATTTTTTTTACTTTTTCAAGTCCCATTAAAAAATAATTTTTGTTTAATTAGGTATTTGTTATAAAGAAGTTTTAAATTTCCCTTGGTATTCCCAAATTTAATAAATGTAAAATATCTGGGAGCCCGAAAAGTTTGCTTTATCAACGCTTTGGGTTTGATTTTTGTAAATTTTAAATTGTTCCCTTTTTAAATTTATTAAAACACCTAAAAACAACTCTTTTTAAAAACCTTTTATTTCTATGGATTTCAGCGTAACCTTTTACAAACTTTTTTTTTTTAAAAAAGCAATACATCACCCTTCCCTTTAAATGCCCTTGTGAAATATGAAGTTGTAGCCCCCCCCCCAAACCCGTTTGGTCGGGAACGGCCCAAATATCACGAAAAATCCCCTTTAAAAAATCGAAAGAATCGTAAAAAGGGTACGATATTCATGAAAAAATTTTTCTTGGGACTGTACCCAAAAAAAACGTGTCAGGTCTAAGTTCAGAGTTTTCTCCCCTAAAAATTTTCATCAAGAGGGCATTCGAATAGGCCGTTTCCCCCGGTAGAGCCCCAAACCAAACAGACAGAAAAAAAAAAAAAGAAACACCCGAGCAAATTTTTTTTTTGGGGGGGTCAGTAAAATTTGAAACTTCGTTTCCCTCATCCAAATAATAAAACCTTTTAAAAAAAACACTGCAGGCCTTTCCCCAGTGAAAAACAAAACTATAAAAATGTTGGCGTGTTTGAAAAAATACGAACATTTTTTCGCTGAAAAAAAACCCCATGCAATTTAATTGAGATTTTGGAATTTCGTCCAGCGTAGACAATGAAAAATTCAATACAACTGTAAAAGTTTTTTTTTGCAGGCGGAAACAAAAAAAATAACCCTTTGGAATTTTATAATGACCCAAAAGGGGGGGAAGGTAAAAGTGGTAGTGATATTTTTGTAAATTAATCTAAATGGTTTATTTTTAATTTATTTTACCGATAGCGTAAAAAGGTTTGAAAATTTAAATATTAAACTGCGTTTTCCGGGGCCCTTTTATATTAACACTTGATTATTCTTTTGCTTTATGCCAAGTACAAATTTAGTGAAATTTCCCTTTTTTTTCCTCTTTTTTTTCTTTAGATATTTCCCTTTTTTGGGCGCATAGGTTAAACAATTTGTACGGTTTTCATTGCCCGTAAACATCTCGGTTTTCAATTAAAAAATTTTTGAAAAATAATAACCCGGGAGTAAACGTTTTTTTTTCCCCCATAAAAAATCATAAGACGTTTTCACTTTTTATTAAAATTTTTTTTACTTAAAAAAAAAAGTGATTTTTTCGAAACCCCTTTACAGCAGTCCTTTTTCAAACCAATGAATCCCCATTTATTAAATAAAAAAAAGTTTAAAAACAGTGAAAAAGGTTTTAATGATTTGTATGTGTAATTTTCGTTTACATTTTCATAAAAATTTTTTTCTATTTTTATAGAAAATACTTTTCCCCTTTTAAAAATTTCAAAAAGAAAGTTTTACAAATTTAAATTTTTGTAAAAGATGCAAGATGCCACCCACAGTGTTGGCTCCCAGGTTAAGGGGCCCCGGGCTCTGATTCGGGGGGTCCCGGATCAAAAAACCCCCTCGAGACCGGCAATCCTGACTGAATGGGTTGGGCCGAGGTTTTCCTCAGTTTTTAATGCGAATGCAAAAGGGGTTGAGTCCCCGGCCCTCCTTCACAATTGTTCCCCCAAACCGCAACATTTCCCACAGTTAAATTAGGGCACCGGAAGAGGGGGATGAATTTACCCTTTGGGGGGCTTCCCACCAAAAATAGTTATTTTAAAACGAACAATTTTTTGAATTATTGAAAAAAACCTAAAAAAGGCCCCTTTTTGCACCTTTTTATTGCTCAAAATTTCATTGTAAATAAGGTTTTAATAAATTTAAAAAAATAAAATTTAAAAGAATAAAAAAATAAATAAAAGATTAAAAGCACAGATTATTTTTATAGTGCCGTAGGGTCCCCAAAACTTGCCTCAAAAACCCAAATTTAAATTTTTCACGGGGAAACAAAAAAGACATAGGTCAATCCCAAATTTTTACCCTTGAAGGTTTTGGAGGAAAAGATATTGTTCCCAAACTACCCGTAGGACATTTGGCCCCACTTGGGTATTTCAATATCCAAAACGGAAGGGACGTTTAGGGGGTTTTAAACAGGAATGTGTTCTGAGTTTGAAGGGTTTTCCCTTTTCTACAAAAAAATATGGAAAAAAGGGGTTTGTCCCCTTTCACGAATTTTCCCTTTTCTTGTTAAAAAATTTTTAAAATGAATTAGCAAACTTGCAAAAGAAAAAAAAATTTAAATAGTTTTGGGGAAAGTTTTTTCTTTTTAAAAATTAAAAAAAAAATTATCGGTTTGGGATACCTCAGGTGAAATGTTAGTAGGAAATGTGTGGTTTAGTCTTTGTAAGGTGGAGCAAATGCCTCCCACTTTCCCCCCTTGCCCCCGCCCCTCACGATTAATCGGCATTTTTCACGTTTTTCTAAAAAACATTTAAGTAAACTGATTTTTGGGCACATTAACTAAGATAAAAAAAAGGATTTTTAAAGTAAAAAAGATTTCAGCCTCTTCATTTTTAATCCATAATTTAAAAAAAATTTAAAAAATAAGGAATTTTTTATGACCTCAATATCTCAATATAATAAGTACCCTAGGCCCTACTGAAATAAATATGTATTTAAAGGTTATTTTCAATCGGGGAAATTTGAAGGTATCTTAAAATAAAATAAAATTTTTTTTTAAATTTTTTAATTTACCTGCTCAAAGGTGGATAGTTTAAAATATTGGTTAAAAAACACTTTTTAAAAGTCTTGCTACCCATTGATGTATTTTTTGTATCGGGTTTTTTGGGAGCGGTTTTATACAGATATTCTTTGGCAACGTTTCGAAGCCCCTTTTTTTCTTCTTTTTCAGGACCCGGGAAAAGGGTAATATGAAATTATGAATTGACTCTTGTTCTTTATTTTTTTTCTATTGTTAAATATTAATGTTTTTTTGATTTGGGTTTTTCTAAATAAAATTCCCTTTTTCACTGTCAGATTCTAAATTTTTAGACAACTTTTCTATTCGAAAATTTCCCCCCCCAGGGAAAAGTTCCTTTGAAAAAGGGCCCCTATATCTTGGGGCTGGGTTTAGATATTTTTCATGACCTAGCCCCAAATGTTTGGCCTATTGGGAAGAAAATTTATAAAAACCCCGTCCAAGATCTATGTCGTCCCTGTGGTTTAAAACATTATTTCCTTGCAAAGGTTCCAAAAGAGTCAAAAAGGGTTTTCCGAATAACAATCGAGTCTGTCTCGTACTTAATTAAATTTGAAGTACCGTTTAAATTTTTTTTGAAAAAAATTTTCCAATAATATAGCACCTATTCAATAACCTTATTTGTGTTTTTCCCCCCCAAAATTTTGGGAAAATTTACCAGATGGGCCAAAAATGATTTTTATTATTTTTTTTTTCCATTTTGTTCAAGTTGTTAAAATTGGTTTTTTTAACGCGTAAAATAAATAAAATCAATTTGTGAAAACATAAACGATAGGGCTAGGAGTAAAACGATTTTGTAGGGAAAAAACCCCCATTTTATATCATTATAAAACTGAAAATAACCCCAAATAAAATATTTAAAGTTGGAAAAAAAAATAATAAAAATAAAAGTTTTATATTCATACCCTAGGCCCTTTTTAAAAGTGCTTTTGGTTTCGTGGTTGCATTTGCCCAAAGGGTTTAAATAATAATGGATTTATTTTTATGCGGTAACTTTGACATGGGGTTTTAGAAATTTCAAAATTTATTTCACGTTAACCAAGGATTCATTAAAACCCGCTTCTTTTTCAAATTGTTTAATGATTTGTTTATGTATGGGGCCAATTTAAGGGGTTTTTTTTCCCCTTAAGGGTAAAAATTCCCTTTTCCCCCACCCTTTTATCAAAGATGTCAGGGCTAATCTTTTTTCTCTACACGATGCCTTTAAAAAATGTTTTTGAAAACCCGTTTACATTTCATTGGAAAAAAAAAATAAATCGAAAAAATCGAGGGCTATCGGTTTCGGGGTTCATGTAAACTTTTGGGCTATTTTTCCAGGTTTCAAATTTCTCATCGCATTTTTAGTTACATCTGTTAAAAAATTTAAAAAATAATTGGTAAATGAATGAAAAATTTTTTGAATTTTTGAATTCACCAAAATGTTTAAAAAAATCCCCAAAAAATTGCCCCATTTTTGACAATTTGTTTTTTATATTAGGATTTTTTAACGTTTGATATGATATATGGGCAATTATTATCAATAACAAAAGGGACCTAAAAAAGTTTTTTCAGATGTAAAGAATTCATTTGTAATTAATTATTTTATGGATGCAGGGAAAGGACGAGCTGAAAAACCAAAACAGTTCTACCCCTCCAAAAACCAAAAAAAAAAACAATAAAATTAAATTTAAAAAAAATGTTTTCTTGCAAGAGAATACTTTTTTTGAAGCCGAAACGAATTTTAAAAATACGTCCCAAAAGAGAAAAAATTTTAAAGACCGGCCTGCCCCCCAAACCCCCCAGCGCCTGGGAGGCTTTACCTTCAAAATGCCGTTATTTGTTTAGGCTTTACGAGCATGGTGTTAAAAAAGTTCCTTCCCATTTCAAGTATTTATTTTCAGACAAACCCGATTTCCCCCAATTTACGACTGGAAGACTGTGTAACTTGGTGTAACGACCTGATTCAAAATTTTTTTCCATTTATTTATGGGGTTTGGGTTTCATTTCAAGGGGCAAAACATCTTAGGGGAAAAAAAATTCCACTATAAAATTTAAAAATTAGGGATACGTTTGGATTGTTGCCAACAAAGGGTCACCCAAAAGGGTAAAGAGCGTGCGAGCGTTTGCGGGGCGAAGTGAAGGGCTTCAATTTGCCCTTTTTGTTTTTTTTTTTTGTTTTTTACCTTCGTTACCCCAAGAAAAAAAGCTCGGGGTGTTTTTTTTTTTTTTAGTTTTTCTGTCTGTTTGTTCGCTCTCTACCGGGCAAACGGCTCATGCGATCTTGATGAAAATTGAAGGGGACCTTCGAAAATCTCTGAACTTAGACTTGCTACGTTTTTGGGTACAATCGAAGAAATATTTCTCATGAATATCGTACTTTTTACGATTTTTTTCGATTTTTAGTGCGATATTTTCGTGACATTTGGGCCGATTCTGACCAAACGGGTGGGTCTACAACGTTCATATTTCACATGTACATTAAGGTAATGGTGATGTATTGCTTCCTGAAAGAAAAAGTTGAAAAAAGTAGCCAGAATCTATAGAAATAAAGCTTTTAATATAAGTTTTTTGATTTTTTGTGCAATATTTTCGTGCCATTTGGGCCAATTCTGCCCAAACGGGTGGGGCAACAACGTTCATATTATACATGGACATAAAGGTTATGGTGATGTAGTACCTTTTGAAAGAAAAAGTTGAAAAAGTTAGCCAGAATCCATAGAAATAAAGTTTTAATATAAGTTTGTTACGGTAAATAATACCAATTGACAAGTTACAATAGAAATTTGACAACAACCACCTACAATGCGTAGGCAGCAAAACAAAGCACTTGCAAAAGTAAAGATATCTCACGCAAACTAAAAACTTCAAAAAGCTCATCCATCAACGCGGCGGGACTTTAGCGTTTTCCTAGTAATTATAATATCGTGTACTGTACAGTATCAAAAAAAAATAAACTGCTGATTGGAGTAAATATGATATAAAATAGACAGGCCTACTTCCTCTGCTCTGGACTTTTAATCGTGATTATCAGTTTTTTACTGAGATGGTAGAATGTCAATACGCAATTTTTTCTTTAAAAGAACAAACAAATCACTACTTTCATTTATTTAACTAGGAAAACGCTTAAGTCCCGCCGCGTTGTTGGATGAGCGTATATGGTGCATTGAGATGCCATGTGTTACGCGGATTTTCTGTTGTTCTGTGAAAAAATCATTCTAAGTCGAAGATTTTTTTTTAATTAAATTAAATTATATAAAAAAATTAACCTAATTTTTATAATTAAATTAAATAAAATAAAAAATGTAACTTAATTGTTTAATTAATCGTAATTTTTAAAGAAAAAATCGTAAAATTGCAATTTGCATAAGAAATAATTATTCGATTGCGCTCAAATTTCACACGAATATCTTATTCATAAAATTAAGGTACTGTGAAAAAAATCATTACAATCGGATAAAGCATATAGGAAGTCGAAGTAATTTTTTAAAAATCGAAAAAAATTGTAAAATTGCGATTTTCATGAGAAATAATTTTCCGATTGCGCTAAAAAACGTGGCAGTTCTAAGTTCAGAGATTTCAAAGGTCTCCAAAAATTTCAACCGCAACCGGAGTATCGGTTAAGCCGAAATCGTGTTAACAAACACACAAAAATACGAAGAAAGAAAGAAAAGAAAGAAAGAAAGAAAGAAAAAAAACATTCCGGATTTTTTTCTCCAGTGTAGTGAAATGGAATCTTCGCTTCGCTCGCTTCGCTCGCTACGCTCGCTACGCTCATCCAATGACTATATTTTTGTTCTCTAATATATAACTCATAACAATAAGAATATATACGGTATCCCAAAGAAAAAGATTTAGTGATTTGCTTTGCAACTTCGCACGATTCGATTAAGAAAGTCGATGCGATATTTTCAATCTTTCGTTGTAAAATACAAAGTGCAGGGATTAACTATGTAACCTTTTATGCAACAAAACTAATTTATAATCTTTCCATGTAACAAATAATATTCTCAGACATAACTGTACTATTTATTGGATGAGCGAAGCGAAGACTTCAATTTCACCGACCCCCAAAAAATTTAGCTCGGGTGTTTTTTTTTTTTTTTTTTTTTCTGTCTGTTTGTTCGTCTCTACCGGGCAAACGGCATATCCGATCTGGATGAAAATTTGACAGGACCTTCGAAATCTCTGAACTTAGACTTGCCACGTTTTTGGGTACAATCGAAGAAATATTTCTCATGAATATCGTACTTTTACGATTTTTTTCGATTTTTTTGGGCGATATTTTCGTGCCATTTGGGCCAATTCTGACCAAACGGGTGAAGCTAAAACGTTCATATTATACATGGACATTAAGGTTATGGTGATGTAGTACCTTTTGAAAGAAAAAGTTGAAAAAGTTAGCCAGAATCCATAGAAATAAAGCTTTTAATATAAGTTTTTTACGGTTAATAATACCAATTGACAAGAAACAAAAAGAAACTTGACAACATTCACCTACAATGCGTAGGCAGCAAAACAAAGCACTTGCAAAAGTAAAGATATCCCAATCAAACTTAAAACTTAAAAAGCTCATCCATCAACGCGACGGGACTTTAGCGTTTTCCTAGTTTAGGATGAATCACGCACGTGCAATCACAGAGACGTCATCTGAGTCAGCACCCTCGCGTCAGAGTTGAACCTGACGATCACCGAGCGGTCTACTAATGACGAAAGGTGACCATTAGACACGCTTAATAAACATTTTAGACCGTTTTCACGGAAGCGGAAAAAAGGGCTCAACATAACACCGATAACATTTTTTCTAAAATTAAAAAAGTAAACAAATTGTTTTCATGATTAAGGATTTTGTCAAAAAGTCCCAAATAGACTTTTTGGCTGCATTATAAATTTTTTTTGACAATTATGTACGCCATAAGTTCCAAATTACTAGTCAATGCTGGTACTTTAATCAAACTTCCAAATCCAGCCCAAAATTGTATTTGTGCCCAAATAGTTTCACAATTTTCTTACATTTTCTTCTCACTATAATGATCCCAAATACCAGTTTCATCTAATTGTTTTTAAATTTGTTATAATATGTGATAAGTTTATTACAAAAAAACTGAATAACTATTTTATATTCACCACTTGCAGATCACTGGAAAAGGAGGCGTGTCGTATTTACGAGATGAGGTGTCCATATTTCCGAAGGGTACAACAAATCCAAATATTCGACGTGAAGGTGCTATTTGCCACCAGCAGCAAATAATGAAGTGTTTAATTGAAACTGAAGGCCACGGCGTCTGCAATCTCTGCATTATGCGAAAATTTAAAGTAGCCTACATTATCTTTCTACCTACCGCTTGTCCACCTAACTGTTGTATTTCCTTTGCCTACCTAACTTTGTTTATACCTACCTACCTACCTACCTACCTACCTACCTACCTACCTACCTACCTACCTACCTACCTACTTTCTTTCCTACATTTAACCTACTAAGTTCCTACCTACCAAACAACTAATAGATAACAATTCCTATCCAACTGCATACCAACTTCCTACCTACTTTCTTGGTTGGATAACCTCCTACCTCTACACCTTCCCACTGGTATGTCTACATTACGGCGTTCCTCTACCAGCCAGACAACCATCTTTTACCTACCAACCTCCTACCTACCAATTCATTCCCACGTACCTGCTAAAATCTTCAGTCCGGATTGACGGTGGAGAGTATCGATCACGGAGCCTACCGAATTAGGGTCTCACGAGTTACGACTTACAAATAAGCTACATGGTGATAAGAATTATCTTATGTGTGAACGATCATGTCTAGTTAATATGACACGATACGAACAATAGACTGTTTATAGCTTATGTTTGTGACATTTCTTAATCTGACATTATTTTGTAAGATGAATATTTTTTTGTAAGTTATTAATTAATTGCTGAATAGAATTTGTAATTTGTATTCTTTCCTGTATCCTGTCCAAAATAAAATGAAACACATTCTAATCTCTCTCTCTAGCACAATTTGTAATATATATTTTTGTACAAAACGTTTGGTATTGGTGTGCAGCATCCCAATAACGAAGGTTGGAAGTAAGTGTAAGTGACAAACAAACTAAATACCAACTTTTTGATTTAATAGTCCAACGATAAACCAAAGTTTGACTTTAGTCTGCCACTAACTAAAAACTAACGTTGGATGTTATTTGGATGCTAACTAAAAATAAACGTTGTGTATTTTTTATTTTTTTTAAATTGTGGTCTTTGGTCGGCTGCAAACTAAAATCCGAAGTTGGATACAAAGTCAATCAACCAAAACCCAATGTTATATTTCAGAAGAATACATACCAAATACAAGGTGCATGTTAGTTGGCTACAAACCAAATTGCAACGTTGAACTTTATTTGTCTACCAACCAAAACCCAGCGTTGATTTTAGTGGCTTTTAACCAAAACAAAACGTTGGATAATCGTTGGATACCAACTAAATAAAACGAAGGGCTTTGGTCGGCCACAAACCAAAATCCTACGTTGGGTAAAAGTAGTCAACCTATCCAAAACCCTACGTAGATTTGAAGTCGGCTCCAACCAAAACAAAACGTTGGCCACCGACTATAAAACAAGGTTGGATTTGGTCGGCGACCGACCGTCGGATTACTACGTCGAAAAACTTAGTTGGCCCGACGGACATAACTACGTAGTTCGGCGTAAGAAAATAAACGTTGGCCCGACCAAAACCCAAAAACGTCGGCACAACGTCGGCGCGACGTATGTGTTCCCGCTGGGTACTTCAAAAAGTAACGGTAACCGTAACTTGATTACTTTGGTAATAAAGTACCTGTAACTGTAATTCAATTTCTTTCACAAGCAAGTAACTGTAATTGAATTGATGTACTTGCAAAAGTAACTTCTACAACACTGTCAACGAAGAGACGCGACGAAAGTTATAGTATTTTTTCATCGTTTCAAACTAAAAGTTCACTGTGCAAATCCACTTCAGTGCCCTATTTAGGAGAAACACCTCCTTATTGTGACTCGAGACGATTATAGAAAAATGTTAGTTCTACATAATTTGTAAATTGTTAGTTATAATTCGTTGCAAAATAATATGTGCTAACGGTATATGCAGCTATACGGGCATATGGAAAAAAAGAAGGATGTGTTTTGGTGTACTTATTGCAGGTGAAAATGCAAAGAAACGGTCAGTGTTTATAAAGCGAGGAAACTGAAATGGAACCCTACTGAGCCGAGTAACAAATTATTTATAATAATATGATATCTGAACCTTCAATTGAAGCCTTTAAAAGAGTTAATACTACACTGTTAAAAAAATATTTAAAAACATATATACATTGTATTGTTTAAAAAAATAACCAGTAGTATTAATTACGCAATAACAATACTGTACTACTTTTTGTAAGTTAAAAACTACTATGGGACATAAAAATTACGTATGTTTGTAACAGTAAATTTAAGAATTGGCATATATTTAATACTACACTGTCATTGTAAATTTAGTTAATGAAAATTTTATTTTAATGGTGCACTATATTTAAATAATGCAACCAATAGACGTTAAAATACAATTCGAACGTTGAATTTAACGAGATGTGTTAATAAAATTAACACCTACACTGTCGTTTTAAAATAAATCGCCGTGGAGTATGAAATTCATGTTACAGAATTGTTTTTTTCCCCCCCCAAACTACAGTGGGGGGAATTTAAATTTAAAACCCCGGGGCAAGGGAATATAGCTGAATTTTTTTACCAAAAATTTACACCCTACAACTTTCCGTTTTAAAATAAATCCCCTTTGGGGGTATATGAATTCAGGGTTCCCAGATTTTTTTCTACCCAATACGTTAAGGATTTAAATTATAACCGGGGGCAATGAATTAACTGAATGTTTACCAAAATTTTAAAAACCCTACAATGTTTTTTTTAAAAAAAATCCCTTTAATGTTTTTTTTTATTACAAAGTTTTTTCCCTAACTACAGTGGATTTTTTTAAATTTTAAAACCCCGGGGCCCTTTAAAATAAAAACCGAATTGGGTTTACCAAAAATTTCCCCCCAAACCCACTGTATTTGTAGAATAAATCCCCATGTAGTGGGGTTTTCCTTTTAAAAAATTGTTTTTTTTTTACTACAGCGGATTTTTAAATTATAACCCGGAAATTGAAAAAAATAAGCAAAGAGTTTAAAAAAATTTTTACCCAACACTGTATAGGTTTAAAAATAATTCATTTTTGTAGGGGGTTGATTTCATGTTCCCAAATATTTATTCTAGCAGAAACAGTGTAAAAGGGGTTAAAATTGGGAAACCCGGGCTTTAAAATTTTAAGATAATTTTTTAATAAAATTTTTTAAACAAAAAAACTGTGGGTTAAAAAAAAAATTCTTTTATGTATTTTGTGATATGGGTTATAAATATTTTTTCTAGCTTTAAACAGTGGAGATTTTAAAATTTAAAAAAACCCCGGGGGGAAATGAATGTAATAAAAAATTTTTTTACCAAAATTAACACCAATTTGAAATAAATTATTTTAGGGTGATTTCCATCGAACAAGAAAATTTTTAAGGGAAACTGAAAAACGGTTTTAGTGTTATTAAATTGGGGTCAAAAATTTATTGGTTTTCCATACTTTGGGGGGGGAATAAAAGGGGACATAACTAAAATTTATTTTTTTTAAAACCGTATTTTTATAAAACGGGGTGTTTTTATTGTACAGAAATATTCCTTTACTTTTAATTTTTATTTTAATCCCATAGTTATAAAAAAATGTTTTTTTGGGTAGTGTAAAAGAAATAGCCCCTTAAAATTTTTATTTAAAAATTCAGCAAAATTAATTTTACAGTTTATTTTTTTTTTTGCTTGCCCCTTTTTTAAACTTATTTTTGGGGAATTATCATCTTTTGAAAAAAATAGTTTTTTGGGACTAAATAGAAATTAGAGTCGAAAAAAACCACACACAAAACATATACAAAAAAAAATTCAACGTTTTTAAAAACGGGGCCTATCCGGAAATTTACAAAAATAGGATTTTAGTTTCCCCAAAATTTTTTTTGAAACCCTTGGGGGGGAAAGGGCCCTAAATACCAGGGGGGGGGGGGGGGGTTACCAAAAAATTTTTCCCAAAGAATCGCCATCTATTTTTATTTCGGCGCCATTCCCAGTCCCATAAAAAAAAAAGGCTTTATGTGGGACGAACACAAAACCCTCCGGTTTCTAGGATATTTAGACAAAGGGGGAAAATTAAAGTTTCCCTTTTGCAAACAATCTCCCAAAAGGGCAAGAATATTTTGATGACGTAATCGTAATCAACAAATTTCCCTTTTAAAAAAAGGGTTTGCAAAAGAAAAATTTTAAACTAATGGGGGCGACATGGCGTTTTTATGTGCAATTACCCTTTCTACTAGCCATCTGTTTTTATTGGGGGACCCGAAAAAACGCTTTAGGGGTTTTTCCCCGAGAAAAATTTTTTTGGCAATGTTATTACATCTATTTTTTTTTACACTATTTCCCAAGCTGCAACTTTTTGGAAAACATTATTTTTCATTTTCTTTTTTCTGAAGATGGACAGGTAGTCAACCCGTTATTCATCAAGGGGGGGTTATTTTTTAGATATACCCTTTTGTGTGAAAAATTGCCGGTTTTTCCGGGTTTAAGGGCAGGATTTTTCCGGGAAATTTTAGGGACTTTGTATAAACTCGGGGAGGAACAGACGACGTACAAGGGCAACCCTCAACCCCATTTGCAAACGGTATATAGGTTAGTCCCCCTTGACATAAAAGTTCCCCCCCCCCCCCCCCCCGCCCAGCCCTTTTAAAAAAATTTTTTATATAACTTAAATTTTGGGTTTTCCTTTTAAATACCGAAGTTTTGGGAATTCCCTTTTTTTTAAGGCATACTAGGGGGGGGGGCCCCCCCCCAAACCGATAACTTGGAAAGTCCAAAAAAAAATTTTAAAAAATTTGGAAAAATGAAAGGGGGGGCTTAAGTAAAAACACCCAAAATTTTTTAAATTTTTGGGGGGGGGGACGTAACCTCACTAGGGCCAATATTTTTTTAAAAAAAATTAGACAACACTGAAACCCAACTACCCGGGGTTCAAAATTCAACGTTCGAAAAAAAATTTTTATATGTTTTTCATAAACCCCTTTTGCCCTTTAAAACTGAGGTCGGGGCCCCACATAATAATTTTTTTTTTCCAAAAATTTTAATTTTTGGCACCTGGGCTAGTGCTTTATTATAGCCCAAAATTTTTTTGAAACCAAAATTCCCAATAGTGGGGTTTATTTCCCCCCCTCAAAAATTTTAAAAATAAAGGTTTTGCTGTTTTCACCCCAAGGGCCCGTCTTTTCCCTTCTCCCGGTTTTTTTAAAAAAATTTTTCTTGGCTTTCAAGTTATGGGGACGGAGAGTTTTTACATTATTATGCATCGCATCGCGGATTTAAAGAAGGGTTTTAAAAAAAAGGGTGTAAAAAAAATTTTATTTATGGTGGGGGGTTGGTGGGGGGGGGGGGGGTTTTGCCCCATTTTTTTTCCCCAATTTAAGGGCCCTTTCCGGGGCCCCCGAGAAATAAAAAGAAACCCTTAAAAATTAAAATTTTTTTGGGGGGGGGTATTTTTCGATTAATTTTTTTCAATTGATCAGCCTTTTTGAAGAAAACCCCAAAGAGTGGCCCCAAAAAAAAACGGTCCAGTTGCGTTTACTTTAGTTGGGTTTTTGAATAAACCCCCGTTTGGGAAAAACAAAATTTAAACCCAACCCTAACACAAAAATGTCAATTTTTTGTTCCCCCATCCCGATAATATTTGGCAGCAATTTTTTTTTTTGGGGGGCAGAAAGGGGGCCCAAGGAAAAATAATGGAAAAGTATTTACCCTAGTACTCGAGTACTGTATTCGCCCCCACCAGCAAGTACGACCTTTTTTAATTTTCGAGTTAACTTTCACCCAAAATAGGGATGTCAAATGAGCGAGCTAATTAAAACTCGATTAAAAACCAGCAAAACCTGACCCAAATAAAAATAGTAAAATTTTACAATGTATAAAAAAATTTCCACAAAACCTTCCAATCCAGAGTTTTTGGGCTGGGGTTTTTCTTTCTGTTTCTTTAGCAGGGGTAAAATCTGGGTTTACAAAACATTTCTCAAATACGGCGCGTGGGAAAGGGGGGGGGGAAGGGGGGGAATTCCCCCCCCCCCTTTTTGAGTGGTAACCCCCCCCATTTCCGGGAATCTTAGAAATTAGTCTCGCCGTAAATACCCCCCGGAAACAAATTCAAATAACGTTTTTTTAAAAGTGAAAGACAATTTTAAAAGTGTTTTTAACCCATTATATTTAAATGAAAAAACTTGTTTTGGCAGGTCTGCAGGGAAATGCTCCATTTCCCTTTTTTTCCCTTTCCCTTATCCCTTTCCCAAAGAGTAAGGGACCAACAATTTCGACAACCCTATTATTGTTGGACGTAAATAAATGAAAAAACCCTTTTGCATATTCAAGGGTTTGTTAGCATGAAGGG
The DNA here is from genome assembly GCA_024449915.1 of Sweltsa coloradensis. Lineage (NCBI taxonomy): Eukaryota > Metazoa > Arthropoda > Insecta > Plecoptera > Chloroperlidae > Sweltsa > Sweltsa coloradensis. The sequence goes on from JAMZAV010002735.1 coordinate 32,753, forward strand.
GCCCATCTTTTAAAACTATTCCAATTTTTTTTGGGTTTTTTATAGTTTTTCTGTACAAAAAATAATTTATTTGGTTTTGAAATTCCCACCCCACAAATTTTTTTTCTAGAACGCCCCAAAACACACCCCAAAAAACCAATTTTAAAAATTTTTCCCGCCTGCTGCCCCGGGGGGCCTCCCCCCCCCCAAACCCCCCGTTTTTTGGGGGGAAAACAATTTGTTTTTCCCCCCCCCCACCCCCACTCGAAAAGGGGATTTCCCTTTACGCCCCCTGCCCCAAAATTAGGGTTTTGTTTTTCCCCTTTGTTCCGTTTACTGTTTTATTTTTTAAATTTTTTTTAAACGCCCTACCCTATTCAGTTAAAAAAAACTGATTTACAGGGGGGGAGGAAAACAAAATAAATCAAATTTAAACATAGATGAAGAAACAACATGGGCCTAAAAAATTTACTTTAAGTAAGATATTAGTATATTTAGTATTTTCCTTACTAAAACTAAAAAATATTGGTTCAATATAAAAATAAAATCAAAAGTAATTTTTTTTTCCCTCCATTAGTACAAAAAATACAAAAAATTGCAATTTTTAAATATAACTTTAAAAAAACTTTTAATTACTATTTTAAAAAGAAGCAGGGGCCTAACGTAAGGCTGAAAAAATTTAAAAAACCAGGCCAACCCATGAAGATTATTGCCGGGCCGAGTATGTAAGAGGGGGACTTTCCCGAAAAAGAGTATTGCGTAATAAAATTTCAAAATTTTATTTGAAGTATTTTTTGGAAAAAATTTTTTTAGCGTTTTTTTACAATTTTTATTGATTAAAAATTTTGTTTTTTGGCCGAGGGTACCAGATTTTAAATTTTTTGGGTTTACACTTAAAGCTTTGCCCCCAAATCTCTCTCATTTCCCAGCATAATGTAAGCACATGACTTCTGTATTTGGGTCCAGGGTATTTTGCAAAAAAGGGGAAAATCGGGGATTAAATTTTGGGCCAAGGGCGTCAATGATTTTGGGTTTTTTCGCCCAAAACCTCTTTTTTCATCCAATTTTTACTAAACAAACAGCAAAACATAGGCTCGCATAAAAGCTTTTTTCAAAAACAAAATTCCATCGAACAACAAGAAACAAAACAGGGGTCACATATAGAAATAAACCAAAACCCAACTTGTAAAAAAAACCACTGGGATAAAATTATTGGGGCCCTGAAATGGTATCCATGAAAGGGTTTATAAATAGAATTATATTATCATGAAAATAAATATAAATATGATGTGTTGAAGTGATTTTTGTATTGAAAAAAAAAAAAAATTGGGAAAAGGGGGAAAGGGTATTTTTCCCATAATTACATTTTACTGATTTTTTGGTGTAATATTGTTTTAATAAACCGCCCTTTCGCTGACCCTGCTCTAAAAAGGGCAAGGATGGAAAAAGCAATTTCGGAAAGAAAAGGGCCCCCTTCCCGGGGTTTTTCTTTTTAAACGTAAAGCCGGAGGCCCCCCGTTTTGGGTTCGAGGGCCCCCCCCGATAAAAATTCCCATTTATACTTGATGACAAATTTTTAATTGGGTGTTTTTTTTTTTTAATCAAAACAGCCCTTTTGCAAAAGCAAATTTTTTTTAGTTTCCCCCAAATTTGGCAGAAACCAAAATTTTTTATTTTTTTTGAGATATTAAATTTTATTTAAAAAACTGCACTCTCATTTCATAACATAATATTTCAAAATAGGCTAATGATAATTTATTTGGGGTTTATCGAATTAAAATTTGGAAACCCCAAAAATTGACTTCAAAAAAAAATTAAAGTAATCCCTTGAGTTGTCTTTTTTTTAGTCAAAATACCCGCGAAAAAATCTTGGGCCTAGTTGGTGTGAAAATTTATTTTTCGTTTTTTTTTTTTTTGGGGGGCCGGGCCCTTTTCCCCCAAAAACCCCCCGACCCCCTGCCCAAAACACCCCACAGCAAAAAAAAAGTAGGGCTACCTACGCTCTATACAATATATATGGGTTTAAAAAAAATGCCAATTCCAAAGGGTTAAAAAAGGGGTTTTAGCTGGGGTTGGTAAAGGGGTTTTTTTGAAAGGGAATATACGAAAAAGGACCCTAGGGTCATAGGAAAAAGGGGTTTAAAAAAAATATTAGTTCCCCTACCTCACAATCTCCAATACGGGGGCCCCAGCCCTGTAATAGTCACTTTACAAATCTTTTAGAAAAGGGAAATTTTTTTCAGTAAAAGAAAGTCCCGCTTTACTTGCTTCAGTCCCCCCCATTATAATACCTCAAACCAATTTTTTTTTAAACGAACAGGGACTTTTTAAAATTCACCCAATGAATATATTTTTTTTTAATGTTTTTTTTGCCATTGAATCATTGAGCCCATCTTGGCCCACAAACGAAAAATTAGTTTTTATAGGAATTTTTCCCCAAATTTTGTGCGTTTACTCTTGTCTGCGAAACAAAAAAGATGCCGATATTTTCCCCAATCAAAATTTCCCGGAAACCAAAATTTGTTTTGGGAATTTGGTTTTTTTAAAGAACAAGAAATGTAGGGTTTTTTTCATTTCCCCCCAAAAAAAACTAGGACTAGGGCGTTTTAAAAAATTAAAAATTGAAATATTTAATTTTAATAATTACAAAGAAAAACTTTTTCCCTTTTTAAAAAAAAAAAAAAGGCTAGTTCAAACAAGGATTAAATTTTCTAAAAATTTTTAGAAAATTATTTTGGTAACTTTTTGATGTTTTTATAAAGTATTTTCTATAGACCTAAACCATGGTTTTTTAGTTTACATTATAAACCCTGAATATGAAATTTCGCTAGGGGGAGTCCCCGTCGGCCCACTTTGCAAATCGCCTCATAGTAAAAATTTCCCCCCCGGGAAAATCCTAGAGAAAACACCTTAGTTAAAAAAAAACCCTTTCGGAAATAAAGATTTTTTTTCCACTAAAAAAAATGTTTTAAATTTTTGTATCATAAAAATCCCAGTAACTTTAAAAAATAAAAAAAATTTCTTAAAATAAACCTATTGGAAATACCAAAAGGTTTCCCACTACATGTTTGCCGGGGGAAAGGAAAAAATTTAATTTTGGGGGTAGAAAATTCCATCCGGGCAATAAAAAATAGGGAAAATAATTACAGGCAAAAAAAAATTTCACCCAAACAATGTGCACCTTTACACGCAAAGTACATGTCCCCCCAATGGTAAATCAAAAGTCACGGTTCCCCATTTTTTCCCCTCTATTTTCCCATAGGCGTTTTGTCGGGGGGGGGGGGGGGGGGGGGGGGGGGGGGGGGTTTCTTTTTGGGTCATTTTGTGTGGGGGATTTTAGGAAAATTCTACCCCCTCTCGTACACACACATATCCTTCACACTAAAAAGAAAAAACCATTCTTCTTTTGGGGTGCCCTTTCCGGAAAAATTAAAATACCAATAAATAATATTTATTAAAAAGCAAAGTTTGCAGGAATTTTTGTATTCCTATTTAATATAGCTTTTTTTTAAAAATTTTTTTCGCAAATTTTAGAAAATTTTTGGGTACCAAACCACATGAATTAAAATACCGGAAAAACGGAAAACTTAGACCCCCCGAAAGCGAGTCGGATTTAAAATTTCTTTTTTTTCGCCCCTAATAGATAATTTCAAGACCAAATAACCCCTCAATTTAAATTTTAAAATAATACAAATACAGGGAAATTTGTTTTAGACGTCTTTTAATTTTTCGAAATTTTTTTAAATTTTTTTTTTTAAAATTAATTAAATATTTCGTAAACGGCTTTTGGCCTCCTATTGTTTTAAATTTGGGAAAAGGGATGATAGACTGCCGTAGGGTTCGTTTGGGAGGATAACACATTTAAAAAGTACGGTACAAATTTTTAAATAAATTTGTGGATCAAATGCAAAAAAAACCCGGGGGGCGTGGGCTTTTCACGGAGCTTTTTTTAGTTTTTTGGTCCCTTTGGGTAGAAAAACGATATTTAATACAATATCAACGGGTTTTACTTGAATTATAAAAAATGTTTAAAAGGGGGCAAAAGTTTTTCTTCGGGGGGGGGGGGGGGGGGGGGGGGGGGGGGGGGGGAGGGGGGGGGGGGGGGGGGGGGGGGGGGGGGGGGTTGGGGGGGGGGGTGGGGGGGGGGGGGGGGGGGGGGGGTGGGGGGGGGGGGGGGGGGGGGGGGGGGGACAAATTCCCCATTCCCATTTGGGGCCCCGCGGAAGGGGGGGAACCCTTAAGCCCCCCCCCAACCCCCAAATCGTCCGATTTGTCAATTTTTTGAAAGCCATTTAAAAAAAAAGCAACAACCCCTTTTCTGGGGGCCAAACGTGAAAAATCTTCATCAAAAGAAGATTTAAGATATTAAAGGGGTTGCAAAAAATTTTTCTTTTCCGTTCAAATTTTTTTGTCCCCAAAACAAAAAGGTTCCCTAAGGATTGGGGGAAATTTTTTAAAAAGGCCCTTTTTTTCAGATGGGGAAAAGTTATCCCCATTTTGATAATCCCCAACTCGTTTTAGATGCCCTTTAAAAGGGGGCCCTTTTAAAGTTGGGGGGAAACAAATTTTTAAAAATACCCCCCCCCTTTTTTTCAAAGAATTTAAAAAGAGGGACCAAAAAATATCCTTATTTTGGCCTAATTAATAAAAAGTTTTTTGTTTCCTTTTCCCGGAATTGGGAAAAAAGAGAAAAAATTTCATCCTAATTTCCAAATAAAGCCCTTTTTTTATTTTTGGAAATTAAAAAGTTTAAAAAACCTATTAATGTGATCTCAAAATAAACTTTTTAAATTTATCAAAAAGCCTTAAAACGTTGCAAAAAATTCCCTGATTTTAAAATTTATTGTTTATTTTTAAATTTTAGAATTTATTTAAAACAGGGGATTTAGGAGAGCAAATCAATTTTTCCCCGATTTTGGGGCTAATCTAAAATAAACTGTTTTTTAGAAATTTCCCACAACCCCTTGGAACGGGGGAAACCTTTTTCCCCCAATTTTTTAAAACCCATTGTTTTTTTTTTATTTCAAAGGGAAACAAACAAAACCCTTTGAGAAGGCAAACCTTTTCCTATTGTGAACAATTTTTAAAAAAACATTTCTTTTTCCAAGCCCCCAACGTTTTTTTCAAAAACCCGATTTTTAAAAAAATTAAAAATTTTAAATTTAAATTTTTAAATTAAAACCATTTAGGGAAGGGAAAATTTCCGGCCATTATGGGGTAATTAAAAGCCCTTGGGGGTTTTAATTTAAATTCCCCCAAGGGGTGGCCAAATTATTTAACGATTTTTATTTTTATTAAATTAAAAAATAAATTGGCTCAAACCAAAAATTTTAAGCCCACCTATTTTAAAAAAAACATTTCCTTTTGTGGGTGTTTTTTTTCAAAGGGGGTTTTAATTAAAATTTTTTTGTTCTGGTTTCATAAATTTTAAAACCATTTTTTAAAAATAAGCCCCTTTTTTAATAAAGGTGGGGATCCAAATTTTTCAAGGGGGGCCCTTTTTTTTTTTTTTAAAAATTTAAAATTTTTAAATGAAAAAACCTACATTGGATGGGGATTTTATCAGCCTCTTAAAAAAAATATTGCCGGTTTTATAAAAAAAAAAACTACATGTAGGGATTTTTATAAAAAAGGGTTTCCGGGAAATTTTTTAGCCCACATCAGTTTTTTTTTAAAAAAAACCACATTTTTTATGGGTGATTTCATTTAGCCCCTTAAATTTAAAAAAATTTTCCTGGTTTTATAAATAAACCCACATAGTTTGCCCCAAATTTTTATAATAAAGCCCTTTTAAAGAAAATTTTTAGGGTACATTTAAAAATTTTTAAAAAAAAACATTGGGAGGGTGATTTTCACAGCCCCTAATTAAAAATAATTTTTTCCCGGTTTTTCATAAATAAAACACCACATAGTAAACATTATTTTAATAAATTTATTAACGAAAATTTTTAGCTACCCTCCCGAAATTTTAAAAAAAAAAAAACCTACTTGTATGGGGGGGTTTTCTCGGGCCCCTTTTTAAAAAATTGGGCCGGTTTTTTTAAAAAAAACATACTTTTAGGGTTATTTTAAAAAATTCATTAAAAAAATTTATACCCACATCGTTTTTTTAAAAAAAACCCCACAAGTATGGGGGGTTTAAAAAGCCCTTTGTTTAAAAACAATTGGGCCGGTTTCATTATTTCAACACTACGTAATAGCATTATTTTTATAAATACACAACCAAATTTATACCTACATCAGTATTTTAAATAAACTTACATTGTATGGGTGATTTTATTAGCCTTTCTTTAAAAACATTAGCCAGGCTACATTATTTCAACACTACGTAGTAGCATTATTATTATAAATAGGTTACCAAATTTACGGCTACACCAACATTTAAATTAAACATACAATGTATTGATAAGTTTAGTTGTACTGTAACCACGTCTGTGGCTGCCATATACAGTAGTGTTAAATTGAAACGTAATTTTGTAACAGTGTACAAAAAACTAAGTTTTTAACTTGCAGCTACGCGAACGCTTCGCAATGGATGAGAGCATATATGGATATTTTCTCCCTGTTTCTCTATATTCAAAATCGACGTAATGTGGTTTAAAACTAGGAAGCTTCGCAAACGCTTTTTCAGGCGCGTTGTTGGATGAGCGTAATTGGTGCATTGTGCTGCCATGTGTTCGAATGCGAAATGCAAAATACCTATCCGGTTGACGCGCCCCTGATCCTCATGTTGTCGCCGTTAAAATTGAATTGTGTGGCTCGTTGGTCTTGTTGTTAGCGTATCTGCTTCCAATGCAGAAGGTCCAGGGTTCGATTCCCGCCATAGTCAGAAGTTTTTTAACTTCTGATTTGGACTTAAGTCCATCAGTTCTTGTCTTAGGAGTTTGTAAACGGTGACTTTGGAGCCGTCCTAGCAACGAAGCACATAATAAATTCAGAGTTGTGCTGAATCGGCCTTGTTGATTCTGGCGTTGATCCGCGGGTGTTCGCACTGTCCATACCACTGATTGCTATATTTCCTATTCAAAATAACCCCCCCCCCGATCTTTGGTTGGTTATCGCTCACTCGCCGATTGCGGTCGGGGCCTACCCAGGGTTGGCTTAAGTCGCTTTGATTTAAAGTCCCCACTGACAAAATTCAGTTTATATAACTGAGTGTTAGGTAGACTCTAAATACAATTTATTTATTATTTATTTAAAATTATTTATGTTTATTTATATTAACCAGCGTGTCTCGCATGCCATAGCAATGGGAAAACGAAATCAATTTAAATACATCGCATAACACTGGCAGCTCAATACACCAATTACGACTCATCCAACAACGGCCTGAAAAGGCGTTTGCGAAGCTACCAAAGAAAATCAATTATTGGAGCAACAATGAAAAATTCGGCCCATTGGAACGCACGAGTTTCTTTGGATATTTTGGATAGGTCACCCGTCTGCTTGATCGTAATTTTATTTTTTTTAAACGATAAAATAAAAGATAACACGTTAAAAATTTATTCTTGAATAAACCTCAAATTCCACACGATATATCAATTCATAAATTAAGGGACTGTGAAAAAAAATCATTAACAATCGGATAAAGCAGATAATATGTGTTATAGGTGGAGAAATTTTTGAAAAAATTGAAATGCCATTTTCATGAGAAATAATTTTTCGATGGTGCCAAATTTCACACGAAATAATTAATCATAAAATTAAGGTTCTCGTGAAAAAATCATTGCAAGAGAATAAAGCATGTAGAATGTAGATGTTATAGTCGATTTTTTTTTTAATCGAAAAAAAAATCGTAAATTGCGGTTTCCATGGAGAAAATAATTTTTCGATTGCGCTCAAAAAACGTGATTTTTAGGTTCAGAGATTTCGAAGGCCTCCAGAAAAATTTCATCGCAAATGGAGTTATCGGTTTTTTAGCGGAATTCGTAGTTAACAAACAGCCAAAATAATAATAATACACTCTCCCAAAAACATTCCGGATTTTTCTCCAGGTAGTGAAATGGAAATCTGCGCTACGCTCAACCAATGAAATTGCAAATAAAGGGTTATTTAACCGCTCAACTCAAAAAATATATTTCATTCAGCTAATAGTAATTGAATGTAGCAATTAACAGAAAAATTATTGGGGCCACCATGACCCCCAAAAAATTGTCAAACATGACATTTCGAGTAGGTCCATCGGCAAAAATCTCCCATAAGAAATAACATGGGGACGATCTTTATTCGCCCCTCGCGACCTTGGAGGAATTTTGATCCAAAAAAAAATATTGGCCATTATTGAAGTACTCTATACATAGCCTTCTGTAAAGTTTCTATATTTTGTTCGTAATTGAGCAAGTACGTTCGGGTCAAAATATGATTGATTTACCAAGGATGGGTGTGATTTTGGAAGGAATATTTTTGCGTGCTGAGTGTATATTTGCGCACAGTTTTCAGACACGATGTATAAAGGGGCTTTTATATGTACTAGCTCTAGTATCTATGTGGGACTAAAAAAAAGAAGCAGGTTAAAGCTGATTTAAGAAATTTCCCAAAACACCAATTTTCGCAAATTTCTGGATCAAAAAAATTCAAAAATTTGTGTTAAATAACAGTTACAAGATATAATTTTTAAAACGGTCATTAACGTGTAGTATTGTGCCGTAGATCACGTGGTAAAAAATAATTTTGGGGGTTTTTAGCCCCTTAAAAATAACTATCGCAATATAGCTTCTGAAAATTAAATGGTTAAATTATATTCCATATAAATCCATTGTATGTATATCTCAATACATCTTAGCAAAGAACATTTTAAAATAAGTTTTTTTACTCTCACACCATTTTCTTATATTTTGTTTCCCTCCCTCTTTTCATACACTCATACGCTCACTCACCAACACGAGCGCACAAATTAAAACGTTTTCTGTTAAAAACTTACGTGGTTTTTTGACTTCAGTCTTTTAGATGTAGTATTCGGAAAACGCACTGTCAATACATTTGTTCCAGAAGAATACGTAGCTTCCAATGGCACATTCTTATTCTCATCTGTCAATCGCATGAAATCCCAAAGCTTAGATTCATTTCCCCCATCAAGTAAAATACGTCTCGTTAGAAATTGGAATAAAAGTTGTTTAACACTCTCCCTCACAGTAGCGTACTAAAGCGTAGTGAAGTAATGTCTCTAGGCAAGCAGCAATATATGAGGGGATGGGGTTTAAATAAGGTTTCAGATGACAAACAATTGTTTATACATAATATCGTTAAAGTTGACATGCACAAGCTTAATACGTCAAAATCCATAAAATTGGTATTCCTTAAAAGCTTCCTTGACAATACCAAATTTAAAAAATACGGTAATAATACACTGGATTTCGCGCCGGTAGCGCCGGGGAGCGCGTGGTCACGCCAATCATAGGGCCCGGTCTGACTTTTTCTGGCGGGATTAAAAAATGTAATTTTATTCCGAGATTCAAAATACAACGTTATCTTCCGTGCGTCATAGTAACTCATGCAACCGTTTAGGAATTCGAGAAATTCAGAAATTGATAAAAAATCTAACGATGGGGAACTAGTAGTTCTGGAGAAAGAAACCACTTAAGTGTTATATGATATTTTTTATACTTCCCATGAAAATATACAGATGAAACGCATGGTGTTATTGTTCGATTATACATTTTACAAGAATGATTAAAATAATCCTCTGGGGTAACATTATTGACTCGTTGCTCCAAAGCTAACCTGTTCATGTGTGTATGTGTGTGTGTGTAGTAGAAGATAAATCCTCGATTGAACCGAAATTTGAACCGTGAATTTGAATCGTTGAAATACGTACTTATAAAATGAAACATTTTTAAAGCTACATTTTACAACATGTTTAAGAAAGGCCTACTTTGTAACAAATAAAATGCTTTCACCCCACTTGCAAAGCATGTCTAGTTCTTATATCATAATTGGACAAACAATGGTTTCACTGTTTTAAAGCATTACATCATTCATTTTGCATCATATCTTTACAACAATGTGCTCATTAATTTCAGCTGTTGCTGCTCATCCAGGTTAGTCTCAGGTTATTATTCTTGTAAACATGTACTTTTGTATTGAAAGACGCTAAATCCCCGTGGGTCATCCATACTATTGGCCAGCTGTCAATAAGACATTGAATTCACTACTATAGACAACGCACTCGCATCACATCACACGTCAAACAAATAATTATTCTATGCAAGACAGTTGGGAGTACTACGCAAATAATTTCTGAACTTTATAATATTTCATTTGCATCTATTATTTTCCTATGTATTGAGACTTGAGTTATAATTATAAGCACATGCCTTAGATACCCTATGTTGATAAATAATAAACCCATAAAATCACAAAAAATGTAGAAAATTCAGCCAAAACTTACACAATCAAAAGTATTGGGATCTAAAAGAAGTGCCTAAGCTTATGTTATATTCTACATTTTCTCCCTTGCACATTGATTGCATCCTTGCAAAGGACTGGCAACAGTTCATTTCTAACTATTTTGAAATGTAAAAGCTCGTGCAAATTTTATTTTGCAAGCTTTGCAAGATGCAGTCACTAATGGGTTGAGAAAAATAATGTACTTACAGTGCGAAAATGTTTAAGGGTAAATATTTTGGCCCTATTTAGATCTCAATTACTTATAGAGTGTGTAAGGTTTGGCTCGATTTTCCCAATTTTTGTTATTTGTTGGAATCTTTTTTAAGTTCCCATACAAAAATTATTTGTTTAAAAACTAAAAGCAGAATAATTTTATAAAGGAGTATTAATGCTATGTTATTACAATGTAAAATATCTAGTTGCACAAAAGACTAATTTTGAAGGATCGTTTGAGCATTTTCAAACCTTTTTCACCCAAATCAAAGATTTTTTGGGGTGGAGGCTAATGCATAGAAGGAATATGCGTTTTTTGGTTTTAAATTCCTATTTTACTGGAGCAAAGCGCCCCTGTTTTGTTCACTTACTGGTCCATTCTTCTGTACGTCTATCAGTCTGCGCGTGTATCACGATACAAAGCGAACAAAAGCTTGATGACATATATGTGATTATTTCGTTGTCATTTATCCCCTTCAACGAGGGAACGATACAATTTTTTGTGACCCTGGGGGTTAGGGGGGGTGGCCACTAGAGTCCCAAATAAGACATCATTACCGGGCACCTTCACCAACAGCAAGATTTTAACAAGAAAGGTTAAGTAATTATTTCGTTTATGTTTATACTTCTTGCGATTCTGTTGCTTACTCCCATTTTTTGCCGGTTTTTTTGGTCATGATATAAGACTGAATCAAGAATAATATCACGAAAGGTGTATAAGATTTTTTTGAAGTGTTTTAAGGCATTTTGAGAAAAAGTAATTTAAAAATTGAGTTTCATTATAATATAGCACTAAGTTAATCCATTCAGATAGGTTATTTAGCAAACAACATTGTGAAAATATAATCATACGTTCACTCAATTACTTAACAACACTGCCTTCGTTGGTGCAGATCGACATCTAATTGTTTTTAGAAACTATTACCTTATTTTTTGATTGTTAAATGTGTTTGTGTTTGGTTTTGTTTGTGATTGGTGGAATGAGTGGTGATATCTAAATATTTAATATTATGTTAAAAGATTGTAGATTCACATAACGGTGATACTTGAAGGGTTGTGTGATATTTTGCAGGACATATCGATAAGCGTTTCCGCTACTTTCAATTAGATTTAAAGTTGATACGATTATAATAGATTTATAAAATGTGAAGCAGCAACGTACCATCACGAAGCACACCGAAACAGATAACTTTAGTTTATTAATATACCCCCTTTGATTTCTACACGGTAAAAAATACCGTAAAAATCAATCAATTCTATCACGATTTAAATTGGTTCAAGGGTTCTTGAGACGCGACCTTATTTATAGAACCATGAAACAAACTATTTGAGATTTGATGAGAATTGCTATTTCCAGTGTAAAGCCTAAACTTAGAAAATAAACATTGTACTAAATAAATACTGTTAACATTAAGATGTTATAGCGGGAGCCTGACAAAGCAAATATAGTAGAACGAATCAATCATATTTCGTTAAATTGTTCTCAATGTAACTATTTAATATCAAACATCTAAGATAAAAGGGATACAGTAAACGTGTAAATTCAAACTTATGATATCCCTTTTAATCGTTTTATTTGTTCAGTTTTCGAAGTTTAAACGTGATGTAATTCTATGGCTTTCTGCTAAAAACAAACAAAAACAAATAGGTTGGATGCATTATGACCTATACTAGGAAAATGCAAAAGTTTCGTGGAAGGACGAGTGACCGAATCATGTGTTGAAGTACCCGAGAACATGCTTTAAGTTTGATGATAGGATTTTGAGTTTAGTTGTATAAGGGCGCTGTTACTAAAAGGCCATAATGCGCCACTCTGGCCCTATAATATGCTAGAAAGGCCTTAGTAGGGGAAAAAATGGATGTTACAAGGTACTAAACACATTGGGCTCACCTCACTCGTCTAACACGAATTTGCGTTTTCAGAGTTATTATCAAACTTAAATGCAAATGTTTCCCGATTTTCTCAACACCTGACTCGCTCACTCGTCTTACCCTAAACGACTTGGCGTTTTCCTAGTCTAGTTGGCTACTAGGTGCCCTTTATACCCGAAATGTGGGAAGACCTTGGTTCAAACCCCCGGTTGGGAAAGATTTTGTAATTTCTGAACCTTGTAATTTAAAAAACTATCAAAAACATGTTTTGAAAATGATACAATATATGGAACAACATCCAGTACGAAAATACGAGTAAAGATTGCAAGTTTACTCAAGTCTCCCAGCGAATTTAGGGTTAATTGTAAGGTTTAAATTTAAAAATTAAATACAAATTTTCAAAATTTATGTCTAATTTTATATTCGATTACCCTACACAATTTTGGATTTATTCACAATTCAAAATTTTCAATTTTTTTAAAAATTCTTAAAAAAACAACTATTAAAATCTTAAAAATCTGTTTATAAACGCACATAATTATTTTTTGGGTTTTATCTTCATAGCGTTTGATAAGTAAACTCAGATGTGAAGGGGTTTAAGAGGACTTAATCCCCTGCAATCGCATTACCAACTGAGCAAATCCTAGAAAAAACCTTCAGTCAGGGTTGCCCAAGTCGCGACGCAAACTTGAAACCGCTTAGAAGCGTCGGCGAATCTTTGCATTTTTTAAAATTTATTAATGATGTCAATAAATAAAGTTGTGTAGTGTATCGGCCCTATGATTAAATTTGCTTTACCTAGTGGAGCAAAACCATGCTTGCAATCATAAATTGACAATGCTACCACAAGCAAAACAATTTTGTTCAGAAGGGGTGGAGGTGGGTGTGAAGCTCGGTTCGTGTCCACTCCCCACACCACACACACAGTGAGAAGAATTTAACGGTTCATGGTTTTAGTTCAGCTTTCTAAGAACGGGTTTGTTAACAGAGTTTTAACATTAGTATAAACGCCCTATATCTTGTCCTACCCGCTCGGCGGACATCCATGCTTTGTGTCGGGTAGTTCTGTATGTCTGGTTTCCTTTTTAATCGTGTATGAGATTCCTTGGAGGTCAATACACAGAGAAAATCAAGAAATTAGAAGTAAAACGCGATCCATGTGAAAGAATATCAACATCACAAACTGGAGAGCCATTAATTTTTCGTGATTTGTGGGAAGGTGTTGAGGGCAGGAGAGGGATTTCTTAACTTTCCAATTAAAATGTGGATCATGCAGTTGTCACTAGACATCGACAACTTCTTCGCAGCGTACCAACCCTACCGACGTTGGCAACTTGGGTGCCTTGAAACATTATTATAATATTGCATTTAAAAAAAATATATATATTACCAAATACTAAACACATTATCTAGGGCGACGGTCTGTCGCCGCAGCCAAGCGCACGGATTGCTAAGGCGACCCCCGAACGAACTCGCCAGCCATGTATACAGCTACCAGAGGTTGGGGGGGTTTTCAGCTATCTGCACCACGCCGCCCCGAAAGATTTACAATCTTGAAAACTTGATATGTAGCTGATATGTGGCAGGACCAGACGCAGTGCCTTTTGCTTTCAAAACCAAAATCAGGGTAACAGGGACCGGAAGAAAATCAAAATTTGGTGATAATCAAAACACGTAAATTACCTAAGGCGTGGTCATTTGTATAAATTTAAAACAGGCTCTTAACTATTATAAATACTCTAGCGTCCCAAAACACAGGGCTAAAATTTGGGGAGGACCGGGCGGCCCATAAATGTCAAAACAAAAAAATATGAACCTAAAGAAAATTAATCGTTTAAAGAAAACGCTACAACTGAACGAAGTTTTAAACGTGGAATAGACTTTGATATCTTTCATTCTTTATCACTTTTGAATATGGAAAGCAAAATTGGGTAACGGGTACCGGAGAAAATCAAAATTATCAAAAGCAGGTTAATTCCTTACTCTTATGACTAAGAACGCTATACAGAGAAAACTGTACATCTTAGAACTTTGAACTGGACCACACTTCAGAGTCCCTCATGCGCAATCACTTTAGCTTTCAAAACCAAAACGACAATAGGGACCGGGGAAAATCAAAATGAAAATCAAAACGCGCAAATACTCAGGCGTAGATAATTTGTACAACTTGAACATTAAACATGCTCTAGCCATTATAAATATTAGCGCCCCCAAAAACACAAGGGGGCAAATTGGGGGGACCGTGGGCCCAAAAAGTAAAAAATCGAGTTCCAACCAATTTAATCATCAAAGTCCATCATTCACGCCTTGATAGGAAACAAACAGCAAGACAAAGATGTAATATCCCATAAAATACAAAATATGTGTATAAAAAAAAAAAACGGCAGCCAAGTCTCCTTCAAAAGTTTTCCCGGTCTCTTCTTGCTGTGAGACTATAGAAGTTTGAGCCAAGCTTTTCATTCTTTTCCCTATTTCGCATTGAAAAGAAGGTAAGATCTTTCGCTGTTTGACGAGCACCAAGACAAATTTTCTTAGTAACAAGTAAAATTTTAAACTCAAATTATAAAAAAAAATTGCTTGGCTAGGGAATTTGGTAATTTCAATTGCAAGCAATTTTGCAAGCAATTTAAAAAATATATAGTCGATTTACAGAAAATGACTGCTCTAGTACGTCATTAAGGCAATATTTTTAGGATCAAAATCTCCAAGGTCACCCGGAGAATAAAGATCGTCAATGTTAGATTTGGATAATCTTGAGATGTTAACTTGTTGTTGACACTGGCAGTGACTATTTTGTTTATTTAGGAATTGGATGTGTTTTTGTACCAATGGAAGAAGGTTTTCACATTTGTGTATTAAATAAATGATTCTACTTATTAAACAAGCCTCAGGTGTTCTCTTTTCAACAGTCCCCATGTTATTTCTCATGGAAGATTTTGCCGATGAATCTAGCTAAAAAAATCACCAAGGGTAACAATTGTTTTTCAGGTGATAGTGGACCCAATAAGTTTTTCTGTTACTCTGTTAATTTATAACAGGTCTATTCGTTCTAAATCAAAGTTGTATTTATTTTAAGCGGGTTAATGACCCTTTAATGAGTTTGATGCTGATAAATCATTCAGCTCTTTTCGCACTGAGAGCTGGTAAAACAACAAAAATCACGAAGTTAGCTGCTTACCGAAGAATAGTCAATACAAAACATTATACAATATGTGAGAAAGACCACCTTTCTTTACTTTTTTTCTCGCTTCAACGTAAGCGTTTAACATCTCTTTAATCATTCGGTTAAAAAATTACAATTATGTGTATAGAACATAGATTATTGGCCCCATAATATAGAAAATTAAATATTTACATACAATCAAAAAACTAAACTGAATTTTAATTCGGCAGCTGAAATCGCGAGTCCCCTCTCCCCCCCGCAAAGGGTGATACCGGAAGATACTACACGGCTATTGAAAACTGGAAATCTCGAATGCATATTTTTTTAAACTTTATAATGGATGAGCAAGTGGTATTCTTTCTCAAGACGAACATCAAGGACGTTCGGGCGGAAAGACGCTTGAACCGGTCTTATTAAATTAAATGTTACAAACATAACAATTAGATTGGAATCCGAAATTACAGGTGCAATGTATCGAACGGAGGCAAGAAAGTTAATTAAAATGTAGTAAATCATCATAGCAGACATGTTGTAGATTGCAGAGATGATATTGATTATTTGAGACAAATTTCTGGTTCTTAAAATATAAAATGGAATTTCAATGTCGATTCTTCTAAAAAAATGATATATTAAGTCTGAAAGTGTGCAAGTGCACGAATACCGCAATGATGAAAATATCTCCGGTACTCCAGCACTATAGCAGGGGCAAGCGTCGACAACTAAAGGACAAGAGAACTGTGTAAATACCACCCCTACTCGTCAGAAAAACAAACAAAACAAAGCCCCCAATAGAAAACCAAATCAATGACATTCTAATATGGAAGCATTTGTAACCCGTGATTTCTTTAGAATCACCCACGAAGTCAGGTAAAAGGGAGGCAAAGACGCACCCACTTATTCCGCCTAACTGCAGGGGATGAGGCCACTACAATCTTTGCAAACGTAGATGCATTTATTGTAAAACAAAAGCAACACAAAGTTCAAGACAAATAAGCTGATGACAAAGAAGTTGCTATGAAGAACTAACATCCATTCTTGCATTGGACAAAAAAGAGCAGATTTTTCAAAATGTTTATGGTCACTCCTATTTTCACGAATTCATAAACATATTCAAATGTTTTTTTGTTAATTATGAAGAATATGTGAATGATTAATTTTGAGAAAAAATTAACAACACATGCACAAAACAGTGGGGACCCCCTTTTCTGTACCACTGTGTTGAAAGAAAAGTTATAAAAAACGGATGTAAATCGGAGACACTTTGGTTTTTATCGGGAAGAGCGATGTATTGCGCACGACGGACGGCACATACAGGAAAATAAAGCATACATGGGCGCTTGAAGGGGGTTGTACTATTAGTAATGTTGTAAGTCGATTATCGAGTATTCATAATATGTATGTAGGCCTATAGATAATTGATAGTAGTCGAGTGTTTAATTCGGACATCGTCATATCTAAAGTTATGTCATGTTTAACAACGGTGTGATAGTGTATGGGTGATGTTTTACGTTATAACGCTACAGAGCTTAAGACATCATTGATAAGAAATGCGTGTATTTTCAAAGAGTATAAAATATTATAAAAATAAATTAATCTATCACACGAGAGAGATTGGAAAATGGGTTCCTGAGAGCGATATTATTCATTTAACCATGAACAGGTCGTAAATAGCCATTTCCAGGTAGCTATACACTCTGCAATCTGCATGGGAAAGGACATATTAAAACAACTGTCAATTTTTAAGACGTAAAGCTGGCCTATTGTAGATACATAAGAACGTTCAATCAAATTTCGAATAAGTTTTTTGAAATGTATTACGCATTTATTTATATACTAGAAGCTTCGCCAAACGCTTTTTCAGACATTGGATGAGCGTTAATTTTTTAAACGAAAAAAGCGTGTAAAATTGCGATTTCCATTAGAAATAATTTTTAATTGCGCTCAAATTCACCACGAATATATTAATTCATAAAATTTAAGGGTTAGTGAAAAAATCATAACAATTCGAAATAAAAATGTTGGTGTCATAAGTAGAAGAATTCTTTGAAAAATCGAAAACATTGTAAAATTGCGATTTTAAGAGAAAATAATTTTCGATTGCGCTCAAAAACGTGGCAGTTCCAATTCAAAGATTTGCGGAAGGCCTGCCTCCATAAAATTTCATCGCAATTGGAGTATCGGTTTAGCCGGAATTCGTGTTAACTTAAATACACAATAGTACAAACAGAAAAAAAGAAAAACATTCCGATTTTTTTTCTACCCAGTGTATCAGTGGAATGGAATCTTCGTTCGCTAGCTACGCTCATCCAATTATAATGCATATTACAAACAGAGCACAAATACTTCCACAAGTGTAAGATCATAGCACAGCCTCAATGGATAGAAAACAGATATAGAAAACAAAACTATATGACATAAAAATATCAATATACACAAAACAATATTATATGTAAATTCTTGACAAATATTTGATCTCCATCAATTTAAACGTGAAGCTATAAAAAAAGTATTACACAATGAAAATTAATAAGAGATATTCTTTGAAAGAAAATAAAATTAAAAACTGGATAATATGAAGAGAGAGACTAATGGAATAAAGATAGTGTGTAAATTATAATGTTAATATCTAAAGCTTGAGTGATCACAGATTTAAATTTAAAAATATGTATTTACCTACATATATTTATCCTCTAAGATAAGATGTATGTTAAATCTTCCAGTATTACGACATCTGATTTTATAATGCGAGGCTTGTGAGAAACGTCAATTAATCATAGATACCAATAAACAGGCTTAATCTGTGGCGGTGGTACGCAGTTATACGCATTACCACTACCATTTTTCCCGTACTTGAATGGTTGAATTAGGCGTTTTTAATACGTAGCTATATACATCGCCTATTACAGTTGCCAATGTTGTTCACGTTAATGTTTACAGTCGTAGTTATATGTCAGAGTTTCCTTTTTCCCTCAAAAAAAATCTCAAATCTCCCCCAAATCAAATCTATGAAATCAAAAGTTTTCCGTGTCCAAGCCCCCAGACCCCCATTTTGCCATTACAAATCGAAACGTTGAAGGGAAAAAATTGTGAATTATTTTTCTCAAACAGCCAAATTTACAGCCTGGAAAAATAAGGCTTCGATCTGGAAAGCCAGATATTTGGTAACCTAAAATAAAGTAGACACCCAGAGGGGGATAATAACGTACTTAATAACAAATAAAGCACTGACAATCTATTTTGTATGTAATGTATCGCTCAACTCGAAATATAAAAGTTGTATGATCTTGCTAGATCTACGGTATCTCAGTATCAACACTATAAAAGCTAGTGTATACACTATAACCCCCCACACATCGGGTGAAGCAAACGCATATTATTTTCGTATGTAGGTCGTCTACTTGGAGCACCTCGTATCTACATTATATTTATGGGCGGAAGGGCAAATGTCAGGGACTAATATACTTGGACTTATTAAAAGTCCGAATGTATTCGCCCTTTGACCGAGGAAACCGTTTTTTTTAACTTTCAGCCTGGATAATTGTCAGGGGACAGGGGCGGGTATCGAAACGACGATCTACTGTTCAAATTAAGAGGTTTGCCGATATGAGCCTTCCTCTACCGATCAAATGATTCTAAGTGTAATCCTGAAGATCAGGGTGAATAAAGTTAGTTCTTGTAAACAAATTTAACTATTAACACCAGGCCAAATATAATTTAATCTTTGAAAAACGTAGATGCATTCATTCGTTTATATTTACATATTAAAAAAACAGATTACAAAGGACAATAATTCCACACAAATATAATTAATATAATATACCTATTAGTGTACAACAAGACTAATAATAAGACGACCATTGATATAATATTCAATTAGGATATTAAAAAAGTTAAATGAAAGGAACTAAGCCAATAGAATAGAAATTAGGAAAAATAAAATTAAGCAGAAAACGAAAAACATTTCCGTATTATAAATGTGAATGGTGAAATTCCTCAGTGGCATTAATTGAGTTTTATCTTGTCATTTGGCATGCTTAAAAATTTTATTAAATCGCTACTGCGACGCCACCTAGTAGCGATTACATAGATACATCGTGAAACGGTTTAAAGTAGTCACCTAATGCATCAGTACAGCGGTGCCATCTAACTGTAGTTGGTTAGTAGAGCATATTATGGCATTGGCGCGAGACCAGTATGACCATGTTAGACAGTTGCCCGAAAAAAATAATCGCCAATATATTAAAATAAATACACTGTAAAACGTTAAATGAGTGAAATATTGGTTTTAATATTATTATATTAAATATAAAAAATAAAATTAATATATCAGTTGCTCACTATGTCAATTTGTTGTAGGTCAGTCGAGGCTTTCCCTTAAAGGGTAAGTGACGTTTTTTAATTGCCTACTGTGAGAGTGCAGCACTGGTGTTGCTGTAATCATTTGTTTTCGGACAATTTTCACTTGGAAACTGGATGTATAAACAATGATGTTTGTTTCATTTGAAAGTAAATTTGAACGAATTTTAGGCAAAATACTGTAACTATGGGACAATAAAATAAATGGGATTACTAATTATCACCTTTTCCCAAAAGTCGAATGTAACGGGCCTTAGACAGAACAATTTATTGGACAGATGACAGAATGATAGGCCGTGGTTTGTAACTGTCCTTTGTCTTTGTTTGTCCGAAGTTTGTGGCCTACGCAATTATTTTATTGTTTCCACACAAAATCAATAACCAAAAATAGATTCGGGTCCTATGTACGAATCATCGCCCGCAGCCAAGCGCCACGCGACTGAATTTACAAGGCGACGACCGAACTCGGCTTGTATACAGCTACCCGAGTTGTGGAGTTTTCAGCTCTCTGCCCACGCCGCCCCGAAAGAGTTACAATCTTGAAATTCGGTATACTGAGCTGTATATAAGCCTGTGGTCCATGATCACACAAAAAATCACCCCGATCCGATAACCCGTTATGTGTTAAAAAAAGAGCCTCAACATTGTTGAAATCCATTCGGCTTAGGCTGGCTAATTCTCCGCGAAATAGTTAGAACAGCCTACAGAGAAAATCGGTACACTTAGATTTAGAAATTAGCCCACACTAGTCATACCTGGTTTTAGCAATGTAGGCAAAAGGCACTGCGCCTTTTGAGTGCCCGAGAAAATCAAATTTTGGATCATAATCAAAACACGTAATTACACTCTAAATTAAAAGAGCGGTGAAAACATTTCAAATCGGAGTGAAATTTCGCCTCTTTTTAGCTTGTATTGGCACCACTCTTTTCTGAGTGACCACCACTCCAGAATTGAGTGAAATAACATCCACTCAATTAATAGAGCGAAATTTTCACTCTGAAATAAGGGTGATAAAATCGGATAATAAAAGATCGAATTCATCAAATAAGAGCGATATTTTGGGCTTCAAAGATACTCTATATTTAGGCTATTAATAACTCAAAGAGAAGCGAAAATCACTCAAATTGAGACAAAAACTAAACTTTCCCTAAAAAAATAAATCGAAAATTCAATAAAAAAGTAGCGGTCGGAGGGAAAAGGGAGATAACATCGCTCAAGTAGCTTTAAATCCAGTATACGTATTGCATATAGGAACATGATATGTTATTTATCAATTCAGTTAATAGGTCAAATATCTTAAAACTACAAAAATCGTATTTATAGCAGCTGTATGCAAACATCACATTGATATGTAGATGGACGACTGCGTTCTCTCTCTTCAATTGGACGCCCATTGAAAAGGCATGCAAAAATGAATTTTTCAGTTTGTTTGATCTAGGCCTACACAGGATAATATTATGGTGTTTTCAACTCTAAAACAATTTGAAAACACAATGAACTATTCGTGCAAATAGAAGTACAAACAGATGTTCGACATTTAGGCCCAACCCTTTTACTTTTCGGCGTTTTCAGACAGAAATGCCATTCCTATTAGAACGTTGCACACTTCATCACTACACCATGCAGTCATAACAATTTGTTACGTGAAGACTTCACTGGCAATGCGCACACGTCACGAACTAAACACCAACACTTGCCGAGTTGGTTCGACGATGCCGGGCGTGGACAGAGGACCGTGATATATTGGAATGCCCTACCTCGTTCTTTGTCATGAGTACATGAAAAGCAATTATTACAGTGGAATGTTTGAAACGTCGCGGTAAAACCTCCTGCTATTAAATCCCCTAGACGTGGCACCAATCAGGACAATACAGTAGACATACAATAAGGAGAAGCCCCATTCATCCCTTAGATAAATTCTCAACACAAATCCTTGAACAAGCTTTATGTATCGCTCACTAATTGACTCAACATCGCTTACTATAGGGGGGGGGGGACAAAAAAACAAAAGCGGTGTCACATGTCCACTCAGCACATTGGAGCTAAAATAATGAGCACCGTAATACATCGAGTGACAATTAAGCTAAAAATGGAGTGACGAACACTCAAAAAACGAGTGAAGGGACATCCGCTCGGCGTATTGAGTGAAAACAAACCACTCAAATTATTAGCGTGTACTAAGGCGTGGTATTTGTACAAGATTTTAACATATAAATATCTGCGTCTAAAACAAACAGGGGCTAAATTTGGGGGGAACGTGAGTCCAAAAATGATTAAAAAATTCTCTTCTCGCTGAATTTCGTTAGAAATTACATTTGAAATTTCCCGTTATAGTAGGGCTGAGATGTACAAAAAAGGGCCTTGGACGTGATTTGCGGCCGAAATGATTTTTTGGTTTTAAACGGTTGGTATCATCGTGTTAAAATATTCTAGGTGTCTTCATTTTTTCCGCGCCATCTTGGATATTAAAATGGCCGCCAATGTGCTTTTTAGAAAAAAAAAAAAAAAAAAACGTTGTCAGCCACGAAACGAAAAAAGGGAAATAATGAAATCAGTTTTGACTTAACTGGAAGAAAAATTTATTTAAAAAGCACACAAAAAACATAAGGCGGTGAAAAATATTTTTGGTGGGGCGTAAAAGTAGGCTTATACGTCAGATGCCACGGTTTTTAGTATGTATTTATTTGAATAAAAACTTGTAATGGACCATATAGTTAATAGCTTATGACAATTGTGTGTATTTCTACGTACAAGAACATAAAGTCTCAACGGTAGCGTAAATTAGTTTAGGATTTAGAGCTATTTGTATGTAGCAAAGGTAAGAAAATTGCGTTCCAACTGCATACGCGCGCCTCCCAAAACACGCGGGCTCGACGACGACGACGTGAGAAACTAGGGCGCTTCAACCGCGTTAGGTCATATTGCGCAGCCTGTGAATTGAAAGTAAATAGAAGAGTTAATTGCAGGTATGGTTTGATGATTAGATTGTTTTTCTAAGTGGTAGAAAGAAAAAAATAAATTGAAGATGAAGAAAGTAATAGCAAAATAAAAGTAGTATGTAAATTAACTAAAGAAAAGAAGAAATGTGTAGGAAGTTATTAAAGTTTGTTAAAATAGATTACTTTGGAGAGAAATTTGGAAAGTTTGTCGCCGTTATCATATGATAGAAGTTTTTCATGATGGGAGAGATCAAAATGCCGATGCGCAAGGCATATATTTGGTACATTTGCTAGCATAGATTTACGTTAAAGGTACATCAATGTGTCCAATATGAATAACCTTTCTCCTGGTTAAGAGATATCCGTGTGCGGGGGGGGGGGGGTGTTGGGGGGGGGGTGGGGGGTGGGGGGGGGTGATAGGCGGTGTGCCCTATACGAAGTTAGACAATACCACTCTTCTCTACGTGAGAGTCCAGACGTAGGTGGACGAATTTTGTTAGTCAATGTGGCATCACACTACGCAATTGTTATTTTGCCAACACATCCCAAGAGTGCTTGTCGCAAATCCAACAATCTTTGCTGAATTCACTCTTGACATCTGGAAGGGAATAGATGAAATCAACTTCGCGGACGCTGGGAAGCTTCCTTAGCAAGCCATATCAGCGTGTTCATTTCCCATCGATGCCCACGTGTCCAGGTACCAGCAAAACGCTTTACTGATAACCCTTAGGGTTAGTTTTTCTAAATAGAATGGAGTCTTGTACCAAATGATGACTTGAAACATGAGTTCTATAGCTTGAATGAACTATCTGAACACAAAAGGTATCTCCACAAATGACAGCGTATAAATGTATTTAAAGGAGCTTCACGGCATGGCGAATAATCTGCAGTGAAAACTGAAACACCACGTCGCTTAGCCTGAAACGTTCAGTTAAGGTGGAGCAATAAAAAGCACTTCCAACCTTGTTGTCAATTTTTGGAGCCATCTGTGAAACCAAAGTAAACCTTGATGTTCATGGCAAATCTCTCTAAAGTTAATTTTGAAACCCTATTCGCAAGTAGAGTTTTTATTCACAAACGACAAAGGTCAAATAAATAATCGGCTCTGGTGTTAATACCAGGGCGGGTTATTGCTTAAAAAACAAAATTCAAAACTTTTGCAGATGAACTTCTATAAGATTAAACAAAGTTTACCATCTTAATCCCCGTTGAAGAGATGGCCTTGGTTTGTTATCAAAGTGTCTGACATATGTCGTAAGTTAAAAAAACATTTCCGATTTGCATGGATGGTTAGGCATAGCTTTAATTTTATTACATACGACCGAGAATCACAGAGGGTCTCTCCGTTCTGCTAAGGAGGACACACCTGACTTCGGCCATACAAGCGGATCTACCGGGCTTGTCGAAAGGCACCAAGAGCAATACGAAGACCCACAATGGTGGACAGGTCTAGAAGTTTAAGGGTTGTGTTACTTGCTGAAGAGATAGAAACATCCAGAGTCCATCTTGCGAGCAAACTAGAGATCCGTAAATTCTCAACATGCAAGTCCTATCTGCACCCCACGATGTATTACTGAGAACTTCAAATAGGTTGATTTTTGAACATGCCATTTTTGGACGTAATCAAAACGTGGTCTTCCAATTTAGCTTTTGTCAAACACCATGCCGAGAAGACAGACATTGTTTTGAATAGAAGTTCTACATTGTTAAACATAGTTGTGGGTCATTTTGGATTCCTGAAGACGGCAAAAGTGAATTGCACTGAGTTTTTCGGGAGAGAATCGTGTCCCCCGCTTTCGAGCCCATTCACGTATCATTGTTCCACTTTCCCCATTTGCACGTGTCTTTTGAGCTGTTGATAATTTACCGATCTGTAGAAGATTCCCAGGTCATGACAAATCAGGCCACGGACATTAGGCTCTTTGGGATACAATCCATCACTGTTATTCCAATAGCAAACAGTGATCGACAAGACGAGCATTGTGTACACCTGTTTCCAGTGGAACGCGTCTGACAAAACATTGTTAACACGCATTTGAAACTTCTATCTTTTAAAAAGTTTCTAAAAAATTTTGGCAGTGCCCTTAAAACCCCACTCGTGAATCTGTTGAAGTTATATTATACCTCCATGTTGTATCGTATGGCTTTTTCAATGTCAAAAGCACACCAAACAACATCGTTGTTTGCAAAACAAACCCTCCTTGAATTAATAAACGTCTCTAATCTGAACCAAGTGCGCGATGGTGCAACGACGTTGACGAAATCCACATTGGCGTTCGCCAATATAACCGGTGTCTCCAGCATCCACATTAGTCGTTTGTTGATCATCTTTCGAACAATTTGCAAAAGCAACTTGTCAAGAGAATAGGGCGATATGAAGTCGGCATCGACTTATCTTTTGTGGGTTTAAAAAGTGGATGGAATTAAGATGGCACTACGCCAACTATCGGGTAATATAGGTCAGACAACCACAAAATATTCAAAAAAATAAAATATAACTTCCAATGGAGATCAGTCAGTGCACAAACATTTTGTCTGTTGTGCATTTTGTCTTCTCCCACAGATGTGCGACCGTAATGTCAGCAATGTGTGCGACGTAATGAGCTTAACGCCATACGGAGTTCCCACAAAGAGAACGCTCTGTTGTATGGCTCATCGTTTCAGATGAGAAATTAAGTTTTCGAGCTTCTTGTCATCTGCTTGTGTGCTAGAAATTCGCATCCATATCGTGCATTACGCTTACCCCCGATGCAAATGTGTACCCAGTACTGAAGCCACATACTGCTGGAGTACAGTTTGGAGTTAGTAAGAGTTAGTAGTCAGTAGTAGGAGTAGTTAGTAGTAGTAGTAGTATGTAAAAGAAGTGTTTTAGTTCCCCCCCCCCTCCCCCCCTAGAGTCATGGTAGTAGTTAGTATGGAGTAGACTGGGAGTAGGGAGCTAGCAGTAGTGAGTAGGAGTAGTAGAGTAGAGTAGTAGTAGTAACTAAATTGCCCCGCCATCCTTGATAGCGGTATGGTGTTTACCTGACGTCACTATTGATTAATCCTTTTTTTTTTTTCCACACCATCGTGGAAGAGGTGCTGCCTAATTTATAGAAGATACATACTCTTGCATGACTGCCGTCTTTACTATGGTTGATAATTTCATCCCCCCTCTCGGTTTCGCTCTCTCGTGCTTGAAGTGATTAAATTTTCAAATGTAGGAAATGTATTTAATTTTTTAAAAGCTTGCTTTCTTTGCCTTGATGGCCATGCACAATCTTGTTCCACCATTTCCGGTGACGACACGAACGGACGTTGTTTCACCACTAGTCAGTGGTATACTGGCATAGGTTATACTGGCGCATTATGCTGCCATCGAGCAATGCATTTACTAACATTATTGACAAGCACGCGTTGGGGTCACGAACACTAGTAAAAGTTCCACCTGTGAGCAAAGATGACTTCACTAATTCCTGGAACTCACCCCCCCCATCAGCTTGCGCAAGGTCCCCCCCCCCACCCTGACTGGGATTTGTGTGGCCTATTGTAGTTTTAATACATCACCCTGAATTGGAAATGAATCACTTCCATGTAAATCATCAAGCACATTAGCTCGAGATCAAGCGAAGGCAATGGTGTACACATGACTAAATTTATGGCTGGAAAAAGTGCCAGAAAATGAAGTGAAATGAGTCATCGGGCCCGTGTTCAACAAGAACAATCATTGTGTTGTAGAAAATCTGCTACAACACAACCCCGTTGATCAGAACAACTACTGATCCCAGTCAGTATGGTGAGCGTTAAAATCACCATCCCAAGATCTACGCGGGTCATGTAATGATCAGACAATGCCTCCAGATCGCGTTGCTAATGATTAATGGTGGTGAATGTAAATTACAGCATAATGTGGTTACCATTTGGAATGTAAGCTGTAACGGCGACGGCCTGAAGGCGAGTGTCAATGGAATTTGAGTGGCATACACAGAGTCTTGCACCAGAATGAGCAACACCTCCCTGTGCACGTTCACCTCATGTATTAATCCTTACGTAGATTGTATACCCTTAACCGTAGGGTTACAGTGGGTTTGAAAAAGTTGCTTGTAATAATAAGATCAAGGTTGTGTGTTTTGACAAGAGTAGCTGTAGCTCTTATCGATTTTGATAGAATCCTCTACAATTCCACGTTATTAGTGTAGACATTTAAGTTTATAGATGTTGTATGTATCTTACATACAGATGTATTTCTGAAATTTCACTTTAGGGATTTTAAAATATCAAAGGATTCTCATCCATTAACCGATCCTCCAACATGTCATCCAGTAAGTGACGACCGGGGATGGGCTGTTTTTTGGTGGGAATCTTAATAATTCTATTTAATATTTGTACCAACTAAATCCTCAACAGGTTTTGGTTTTAACTGTGCTGGTGATTTAGGTAAATTTGCTGCAACTTGAACATCAACATTGGCGTGGACGTTTGCTCGTCAATTGGCCATTTCCCTCTATTTTCCCTCTATATATTTCTAATTTATAGGCAAAGTAATTTTTTGGGTAAACAAAAACCAAATGTACAACACCGTGATATTAAAAAAAAAAAACAGTTCCTACAGGAACAGTTTGTAGACCGCGATTTTTTTCAGCTCTTGAACGGTGGAAGCCGGTTGAGTTTTCTGAGATAGTATATAAAATAAATGGCGTATCCAATTTGACGTCCCTCATCTAAGCCTGGGATAGAGTGTTGACAGAGCATGGCTCTGTTTTGATAAAAGGGCGAGAAAATATTATAAGTTCCATATCGCAAACATTAGCGGGGAGTGTAAGGGAGTATCACTCCCTGTAAACTATATCAACTCCCTGTAAACTATATACGATATAGATAGGTATAGATAAACCTTTTTGTAGGACGACATTTAAATATTTCTCATGAATGTAAAAAAATGATCTTGTGGTACCTACCCTAACGTGTTGATTTTAAAAAATGCAGGAGGTCATCTCGCACATCGGTTCATAAAGATAGGTTGCTATTCCAAATGGCTTTGAGTTAAGACATAGCAATGTGCACTCAGACATTTAGAAAATGTATTTAAATGTTAACATTAAAAAGTTTAACATTAAATCATAAAAGTAATAAGCTCCCCCCTCTCACATATGTAAAATATAGTTTAGACACGTCCCAATTCGCAATTTAAGATAAAATGATAAAGAAATTGTTGTCAAGCAAATTACAAAACTAAAAAATCACAAGTAATAATAATAATTTAGACACTTAAATAGGCTATAAAGGTCTATCCTTAAGGTAATACAATACTTTATTCAAATTGTATTTACTTATAACATTTATATTTCGTAAGATTTTTAATTTAGCTGAAAACTAATTAAAAACTTTTATTAGCGGTTCATGTTTTTCAAGATGGCTACCAAAATTATTAAGCCAGTAATATTTTGTTAAGTATTATTATTATCTATCGTGCGCTCCTAAAAACCTTTTGGCCCTTTATTCGCCTTTAAATAGACCACAAAAGTACAAAAATCAATAATTTAAAAAAAATAAAATTAAAGTAAAATTTTAAACTTTTTTTCGGGGTATTGTATTTTTTTGTATTTCTTATAGATCAATTAGTACACAATTTTTTTTCGTCATTTTAAAACAAACTAATTGCAATGAGTTTGAATCGTTTTTCTGAATATGTACCCATGGCGGCCATTTTTCCAAGATGGCGGATCGTAAAATTTGAAGAACACCTAGATCATGTTAGGGTGAAGGGTTTCTATCATTTAAAACCAAAAATCAATTTCGGCACGCAAATTGAGCCAATGTACATCTCAGCCCCTACTATTACTTTGAAGTATCGGTTACAAGTATTTCACGCTTGATAGGAAACAAACAGCAAAAGGGTGTAATATCTCCCACAAAAACAATTTTTGTAAGGCAGACAAACTCTCTCTCTTCGGCTGTGAATGATGTGAGATACAGAAGTTGAGACAAGCTTTTCTTTTATTTCCCTAGTTTCGCATTGAAAAGAAGTAAGATTATTTCGCCTTTTGACGAGCGCCAAGAAAACCATTTTCGTGGTGAAAAAGTAAATTTTTTAAACTCAAAATCATAAAAAAAATTGCTCGACCATTGAATTTTTAGAGTTTCGTAATGAGAAGAAAGAAGAGGATAAAAAATGCCCTAATTGCAGACGAAGAAATAGAGAAGGGGATCATGCATTTGATAACAAAGAATGTCCAGAATACAAGAGTGCGTTCGAGATTCTAAAAGCAAAAATCAATTATGGGGAGTATGCCCGAAACTCTGAAAATGGTACAGGCCAACACTCAAGGGGAAAAGACATAATGCCACTATTAAGAAACTTTATGAATGAGAATGATATATTCATATATCACATATATACATATCGCTTATCCTGAGCCGTACAATAATTACCAAATAAAAGTTAAAGGATTTGGGTACATTTGTAGGGTGATACAGAATGTGGGCGAGGGCGTATGCTCCGATAATTGTGAGAAATAGAAATATCGATGTCACGCGTATCAACACTGTAAACGGTTGTCACCACATCTCACGCGGCTTTGGTGAGGTATATGTTGCGGCCATCTACTGTGTAATGACTCGCCATAATCTTAATTAATATCTTGTGTATCTTATTAAATAGATGTAAGACGAAACCCAGGTGCGGGTGTAAGAATGCAGGTGGTAGCTAGGGGTTTGCCTTGTCGATGGTCCTGTCAGTGACAGATAGGCAGCCAACCAAAATAAAGGGATTGGTCTTGTCAAACTGGCCATTTAGTAACACGTCTTTGGCGATGGAGAGATTAGCCGAGTTTTAATTGATTTTAACCCTAAGTTGCCATTTTTGGCTCCATCGGGGTAATCCTTGGTGACCACGCCTTCAATATTATTTTATTGTTATAATTTACATTTTTGTCTTGTGTGACCACGCCTTCAACTATTATTTTATTGTTATAATTTACATTTTGTCTTGTTAAAATTAGAGTCGGCAAATACGAAAAGAGTGTAATTTTTTTACATGTATGGTTAGTTTCTAGGAAAACGCTTAAGTCCCGCCGCGTTGTTGGATGAGCGTAATTGGTGCATTGAGCTGCCATGTGTTATGCGAATTTTCTGTTGTTCTGTAAAAAAAACATTAGTTTGTTGAAGATATTTTAAAATTAAATTAAATTAAATAAAAAATTAACTTAATTTTTTAATTAATCGTAATTTTAAAAAGGAAAAATCGTAATATTGAAAATTTTCATAAGAAGTAATTATTCGATTGCGCACAAATTTAACAGGAATATATTAATTCATAAAATTAAGGTTCTGTAAAAAAATCATTACAATCGGATAAAGCATGTAGGTGTTATTCGCTGGAGAAATTTTAAAAATTGAAAAAAGTCGTAAAATTGCGATTTTCGTAAAAAAAAGTTTTTTGATTACGCTCAAATTTCACATGAATATATCAATTCATGAAATTAAGGTTCTGTGAAAAAATCATTACAATCGGACAAAGCATGTAGGTGTTGTAAGTCGAAGAAATTTTTAAAAAATCGAAAAAAAATCGTAAAATTGCGATTTTCATAAGAAATCATTTTCCGATTGTGCTCAAAAACTTGGCAGTTCTAAGTTCAGAGATTTCGAAGATCTCCATAAAATTTCATCGCAATCGGAGTATCGGTTTAGCCGGAATCGTGCTAACAAACAGACAAAAATACAAAAATAAAAATAAAAAAAATAAAAAAAAAACATTCCGGATTTTTTTCTCCAGTGTAGTGAAATGGAATCTTCGCTTCGCTCGCTACGCTCATCCAATAAGTATATTTATATCGCTAGTTTATTATTAATCTGTGGAATTAGATTGTTCATCTGGCAACATGGCCAAGAAAGCATACAGGGGGTGGAAGT
Organism: Sweltsa coloradensis; assembly: GCA_024449915.1. Lineage (NCBI taxonomy): Eukaryota > Metazoa > Arthropoda > Insecta > Plecoptera > Chloroperlidae > Sweltsa > Sweltsa coloradensis. The sequence continues at coordinate 63,551 of JAMZAV010002735.1, forward strand.
GTAGAAAGTGGCAGTGGTAATCGGATGCACGGAGAACACGGTTGGGACAAATAAACCCACCTCTTGAAATCGAGGTATCGAACCAAACGATCCGCGAGTGTGTATATTTATATTCTAAAATTTGATAAGTTAATTTCCAATTAATATACATGGTTGAAGTTATTTTCATAGGAAGGACAATTTTAAATAAACTATTATCTGTGCCGGTGTATAAACTGAACTGTGTGGCAGTGAGTGGACTTTCTGCACCGGTTGGGGCGGACTTTTTTAATTTCTGAATTGTAGTAAACTAGGAAAACGCTAAAGTCCCGCCGCGTTGATGGATGAGCGTTTTTTTGTAAGTTTTTTGTTTGCGTTTTTTGCGTTTGTTTGCACTTTTCCTTTGCAAGTGCTTTTTGAATGCATTGTAGGTGATTGTTGTCAAGTTTCTATTTGGTACTTGTTAATAGGTATTATAAACCCAAAAAAACTCATATTAAAACCTTTTTTCTGTGGATTCTGACAAACTTTTTCAATTTTTCTTTCAAAAGGTACTACATCACCATAACCTTAATGTCCATGTGAAATCTGAACGTTGTAGCCCACCCGTTTGGTCAGGAATCGGCCCAAATATGACGAAAATATCGCACTAAAAATTGAAAAACTAATATTAAACCTTTATTTCTATAGATTCTAGCTACCTTTTTCAATTTTTTCTTTCAAAAGATACTACATCACCATAATCTTAATGTCCATGTGAAAAAATGAACGTTGTATCCCCACCCGTTTGGTCAAAATCGGCCCAAATGTGACGAAAATATCGCACTAAAAATCGGAAAAAAATCGTAAAAGTACGATATTCATGAGAAATATTTCTTCGATTGTACCCAAAACCAATACACCTCTAAGTTCAGAGAAAACGAAGGTCCCCTCAAAATTTCATCAAGATCGCTTATGCCGTTTGCCCGGAATCCTGCTAACAAACAGACAAAAATACAGACAAAACAAAAAAAAACAAAAAAAACAAAAAAACATTGGAGCTAAATTTTTTGGGGGGTCAGTGAAATTGAAGTTTTCGCTTCGCTCATCCAATTACTAATTTATGAAATCATATATGAGATCAGAAACGCCTACACATTGTAAAATGTTTTTAATCGAATCTCTACGACCAAAATTAGCATTTCAGATCAAATAGGATGTCGGAAGTTGTAATGGTAATTTTGGTCCTAGAGCTTCAATCAAAAACATTTTGCAATATGTAGGAGTTGCTGATCTCACATATAATTTCATAAATTAGTAATTATAAAAAATATGTGTTGATTGAGACAGGAATTTTCTTGTGGGTCCTCCGCGCCGTCTATTCGGCGTACAATAGAAGATCATCTACCCAAAACGTTCGTGTTCTTGAAAGCTCATTCAATAGCATATTCTTTGTCGCCGCTGCACGCTTTTGAAGAAACAAATCCAACTTGGTCTGCACCCAGGGATGCGAGTACCCCTACCACCAAGCAATTCAGATGAATAGAACTTGAAAAGGTGGCTTTGCATAATTCACCTGTCATTGTCTACTATTGCTTGTGCACAAAACATATTAAAATGAGGGAAATTGTTACATTTTCCGAAGTAATCGAACACAATATAGTAAATACGATTGAAGTTGGCTTTTGAATTAAAATTTTCAGACAAAATTAGACTACGTATTTGTCTTATACAAACCCCAATCGTGAATCATCCTTTGAATACACTTTTACTTGATGTGCAGGAGAGAAACAAAGAATTACAACAACGTTGCATCCTTGGTATTTCCTCTAAGCTTGGTACTCAGTAAGCGATGTGTAATAAATTTAAAAATGGTAATATTAACTTGATAATAAGCCTAATAATTCAATCAATAAAACGGATTGCAGAGCGCGTGATACAATTTCATTATGAACAACAAGATAATAACGAGAACCTAATAATTGCCTCTTTTCACCAGAAGTAATTAGCCTTACAGTCAAAATTACCGTGCATTATCTCCGTATTCGTTTCTAAGTAGGGATGCTGCCGTGCCGTCTGTTCTTGAGAGGGCGAACAACATCGCGTGAAAAGAATGACAAATATAAAACTTGTCGTAGGCTTTCGCGGCCGGAGTCAATATAAAACACTTGGCTGTCGGGTGTCGCCGCGTCCATGATAGATGAAAACTGACGTTTCGGACCGGTTACACGGTCCATCTTCAGAGTTTAAAAAACACTTGAAGGGTACTCACACAGAACGAACCTACTCGGTCCAGCTCGTCTGTGCAAGTCACCCCCACCAAGTTGTGCAACCAGTTTTGTCAGTCTGAACGCGCATGCGCACTCGCTTCGCGCCCAGCCACTGACGTCAGTGACGCCCTGGGAATATTGCTGCATTGACTGAGACGGTTTTAAACTCTACTTTTTTTATGTTTGACGGAGAATTTTATAAACAAATTGACGGCACCCCCATGGGGTCACCTGTTTCGCCAGCGGTGGCTAATCTTTACATGGAGAAGTTCGAAGTTAATGCTTTAGATAATGCGACATTGAAACCGTCTCATTACTTTCGGTACGTTGATGACACGTTTGCTGTGTGGCCCCATGGAAGAGAGAAGTTAACAGATTTTCTCAATTATCTTAATGGTATAAACAATAACATCAAGTTCACTATGGAGGTTGAAATAAATGGAGAGCTCCCATTCCTAGATGTGTTAGTCAGTCGCAGGGGGGATGGCACGCTCAGTCATTCTGTATATAGGAAGGCTACACACACTGGGCGATACCTGAACGCCGACTCGCACCATCATCCCGCTCAGAAACGCGCCGTTTTGAACACCTTGGCATGCAGGGCAGAGAGAATATCAGACAAGGAACATCTGGTGGACGAATGCAAAGCACTTCGTGAAATGCTACTGAAAAATGGCTATACGAATAGGGACATTTCACAGGCATTCAAAAAGAGACCGTGTGCACCAGCCCTACCGCAAGCTTCGCCACTAGTACAGCCGGAACGTGTTTCTCGTGCTTTTTTGCCATACGTGGAGAATACAACCGACCGTATTGGTAAGCTGTTACGAAAACACGACATTCACACTGTTTACAACACGGATAGAAAACTTTCTACGATGTTTAATTCGGCTAAGGATGAGCTCCCACGCTTAGACGTACCAGGAGTCTATGAGATACCGTGTGGAGCTTGCGACGAAGTCTACGTGGGCCAAACTGGTAGAAAAATCTCAACGCGCCTCAAAGAACATCAAAGCCATACAAGACTAGGGCATACGGACAAGTCGGCGTTGGCAGAACACAGTATGAGAAAGTGCCATCGTATTAACTTTGAAGACACTCGTGTTCTGTCAGTTGTCGATAATTACAGGCCCCGCCTGGTCCGCGAGGCGATTGAGATAGAAAAACAAAATTTTCCCAAGAAAAGGTTTCCAACCGGGGAAAAGATGGGGATGGCTCCGGAACGGTGGGACCTTAAAAAAAACCGGTTTTTAAAGGGGGGGATTCACGGGAAAAGGGGCCAGGGGTTGTCTGGGTACCCAAAGGGGGAAAATTGAGAGGCCTTAAGGCCGCGGTTCAAAATTGGAGGGGCAAGACGCAAGGGGTTTAAAACAAATTTGAAAACTTAAAAACCGATTTTAATTAATTTTCGGGTTTGGGGGTTTGTTTTTTAAAACCCCCGGTATTAAACCCCGGGGATAAAACCCGCAATTTTTTTTTTTTAGAAAAAATTTGCCTTAGAATGTAATTTGTATTTGTTTGTTTGTAAAAAAAAACCCCCCCTTTTTGTAAATTTCCCTGTATTATATTCCCATGCGAAAGTTTTGGGAACGCCGGGAAAAAAGTTGAGAATTTTTATAAACTGTTTGTCCCCAACCCCATTACAAGCTAAAATTTTTTATGAAAAAATTTTTAAAAATGTTTTTAGGTACCCTATTTAAGCAGGGCTACCCCCCATCCCTCGATAAATTAAAACTTTTTTTGAAAGAATGTTGACAGCCCTTCCAAAGGTACGCCCTACCAGAAAAACGTAGCCCAATCCAATGAGAGTTTTTTTATTTTTCTTGGGGGTTTTTCAATATACTTTTATTTGGGCCTAATTTTATTTTTTAATTCACATTGGGTTGCATGCTAAAAAATTAACGAGGGGGATAATGGTAGGGAATCCCTGACGACTGAAACACTTTAAAAAAATTTCTTGTTTGTGGTTGTTTACAGAATAATTTTTATTTTAAGAGTTTTTAAATAATTTAACCGATTTTACTCTGTAATCAGTTCTTTCTTTTTTTCCCTTTTACAGGGGCGGCAAGGTGATGAGGATAATAACCGCGCCCCGTATAAAAAATTAAACTGTGCTTGATCCTACAAATCAGAGGCCGTGATTGACTTTTCCCAAGAGTAAGGATTTAATCAAATTTGCGCAACGAAATCATTGATTTACGACGATAGGTAAGGAGTTATGAATAGAACTCGAAAAAGGTGCCGCGGAAAAACGGGGGGGTTTTGGTTTCAAGGACAAACGATTCAGAGCTGACAGGTGCGAATATTGCGGCTAAAAAATTATAGGTTTATGGGGCAGAGCAGGGGTAAACCAGGGCATCAAAACCGAAAACCGACGAATCGTCAACCGAAATCGGCGAAATCTAGAATTTATGTTTGGGGTTTTTTTTGGGTTTTTTTTGGCAGGGGTGTGTCGGGGTGGAGTGTCTCATAAATCGTCAAATGTGAAAATGCAAAAGGAAGTTAAAAACCCGTACCCCCTTTTTGGGGACACTTTCGGAAAATTTTTGGGTTTTTTAGTTTTCGTCGCTTCGAAGTCCCTAAAAAAGCTCTTAGCGGAAATTTGATTTTTTACCAATTTGGGTTATTATTAGGAAAAATATTTTAAAAATCAAAAATGAAAAAATTTAAAAAAAAAATATTGTAAAATGACGCTTTTATTTTTATATTCGTCAAAAAAGCTAAAATAACGGTGTCGAAGGGGTTTTTTTTAAAACCGTTTTTTTTAGGGGGGTATTACCAAACAAAATAACAAAATTTTTGGCTCGATGTTGGTAAAACAAAAGTACAAAACCGCGTAAAAAATCGAAAAAAATTTATTTTTTTCTTTCAAGTACTTTTTTGTTTTGAGAGAAGGTATGCATGCCATTGACTTTGTGAACAAAGGTTGGGGCACACAGTTTATCCCAGTCTGAAATAACAAGGAAACTAAAAAATGCTGCCTTTTACTTTAATAAATTTCCATTTTACCACACAATAAATAAAACTTTTTTGCGCGTTTGGGTTTGCGGTATGTGGAGCCCAAAAAAAAAAATAATGCGTGGGCCACATAAGCGAATGTATCAAGACAATTTTATATTTGACTGTTTTTATAAAAGTGACCTTTTTAACGTTTAGAGATTTTGAAGTTTACCTTTTATCTTTTATTGTGGTAAATTAAAATTTTTCATTTCTTTTCATCCCCCCCCCCCCCTCCCCTGCTTTCAATTTATCAGGAGGGATACTACTAGAAAAGTGTTTTTATTGATCACTGATATCTTGGGTTTTTCTCGGACCATAAACTAATGCAAGAAATTTTAATCAAGTAATGTTTTTTTCAAATAATTTTAAAAAATGGTGTGACTTGTTGTGTTTTTGGCATTTTCAAAATTTTTTTTTCCCTCCCATATGCTTTTTTGGGCGCCGCCATCGCATTTTTCAGCCGTGGGTACCGGGAGGGTTGGCGATTGGAATTACTTAAAGCCGGTAAAGTATTATTTTTGGGTCAAAGAGGTTTCACTTATCAAAGAGATGAAAACTGTAAAAACTTCAGTGAATAAAGTTTTTTTTGGTCATCACTCATCATTTACAATAAACCATTTTTTTTAATGCGGGCCAAGTTTTTAATTTTTTTTTCGATTTTTATGTAACCGAATTGTAAATTTTCATGGAAGACGATCTATTTCAAAAATTGCTAATAGTTTCCCCCAAAAAATTATCCCATATTTATGAGTAGTTCGGCGAGTTCGTGAATGTGGTATGCTTGCGAGCGGTAGTTTGCTTTTGGTTTTAGCCGTACCGTGGAGTAGTGTTTTTTTTAAATTTTTTTGTTGTTGATGGTTGCTTTTAATACACGCAAGCGGGGGGGGGGGGGAACGGGGTTTTCCTACCCCCCCCAAAAAATCAGGGGTTTATAATAATACAAATAGCACATGGAAGTAGGCACTTTTAAAAATCGTTTTTAAACAAATAGGATAACGTTAAAAAATAATAAAAATAAAAAAATAAATAAATGTGGCCCTACATAGGGCAAGATTTTAAAAAAGGGACTTTTGGGACTTCACATTTAAAATACGGGAAAAAAAAAGCTCTAAAAACTAGAAAAATGCCACTATTTGCAGTTTTAAAAAAATCAAAATTTGTCTGTGACTGCGCCCCAGATGCAATAGCGGGGAGACATCTACCAGGCCCCCCCCCCACCCCCAGAACAAAATCCGGGGCTACGATAATAATAATTAAAATAAAAATATTAATAATAATAAAATCAAAACCATTTCCAACAATTCGGGTTGAGTGGTTTTTTCTTCACACCAAAATATCTAGGGCACGAAACTTTTTTTTGCCGAGATGCCAGGCTCAGCGTTTTTTCATCATAATCATCATCATCAATCACCCTAATCACGTCATCTCTCCTGCATCATCGCTTCTCCACCCAATTTCTCCACCCCTTCCCCGGCCTCCCACCAGCTTCAATTCCGTCACCTGGTTCCACATTCACCCCTCTTCAACGTCTCCTTAAAAATCCCCCCATCTTTCTTGGGTCTTCCTATTTTTCTTTTACCTTCCTCCCTGCGGGCCTTTTTTGAAGCTCTGGAGTCCAGTGTTGAGAGATATGTTGGGGTTTTCTCTTCAAAAACTTCTTCCAATATTAAAAAATAATAATTTATTTTACAACTTTCAATATACATTTTCAGAAACATAAATTTTATATTATTATTTTTTTATTCCCCAATAGAACTTACATAATGGGTATTTAAGAGCTTTCCCCAGAGATGCCCAACCCCTTAAGGTGAAACCCCTTTTAAAAAACAATTAAAATACAGACATTAAAAAATACAATACTACAAGAAAAACTGAAACAAGTTTTTTCATACAAAATTTTTGCGTAGATATGGGCGGTTCCAAATAATGCTGTTTTTTGAAGCTCTGGAGCCCCAGGATTGCCAGAGATTGTTGGGGCTCTTCAAAAACTTTTCCCAATTGCCCCCACAAGCTCCAATTATAAGGGGAAAAACAACCTTACAACTGACATTCCACATTCGTTGAATTTTATTTAGGTCCGATATTTTGTGCGTTTCTCTGTTTTCCTTTTAAATACATGTTGGGGTTATGGAATAGCTACATCGAGATCAAACATTTTGATCCCCTTTGGGGTTTTTTAAAAACAATGTCTGGTTTGTGGAAAAACCCCTTTTCGATCATGATTTTTTTTGGCTCATTCCACAAAATTGGTCCATTCCCTTTGTCAATACTTCTCTGGGTTTTTTTTCATGTCCCTTTTTCAAAAAATTTCGTTTTTATAACTCTACAAATGTTCCAATGAAATATCCCCCAACCTTATCTGCGATCAATGATTCCGTTTTTGTAAGACCGGGCATCCAGAAATAAGGTGCTCCCACGCTTTTTTTTCATAAAGCTTACAAAAAACGACCTTGTCATCTACTTCGATTTTGAGAATTTTTTTCGTAACTTTTTGTTCTTAAGGGTTTTGATTTGTGCGTACAAAATTTTTTCAGTTTCACCCTTGAGATTATTTTTCCCAGCCACTTTTTTGGTTTGATTTTTGGTCAATTGGGTTGCTCATGCGGAATATAGGGTCCAGCAAAGGTTTAGACTTCCAGCAATTTATTGATTTCCTGATAAATTTTTAAATTTTCCTTTCTTGAAAACCCCTTGACCTTTTTAGTGATGGACCATTGATCTGATAATATGGGTTTTAATTCCATCCTGTTTGAAATTTGTTTGGTTAACTTAATGATAGATTTTCTCATCTTTGCTAGACTCATGTTCTTGAACCATTCTAAATAAATTTGTCTCTTTTCTTACCTTCTAGTAAAAATTTAAAAACCCAATCATTGCTTTTTGTATGCCCCCCCTTATTTGAGTTATTCCACGACCCCCAAATTTTTTCCTTTGCGATATCAGTCTTTTACCCCCCGCTGGGATGGTGCATTCCGTTTTTTGTAAACTTTTTCTTTTTTTTCGATCTAATCTTTTAAAGTTCTTCAATGTCCATCTAATATCCCAAACTATAAGATAATACTGGCCCCAGCAAATTGCCCAAATTGCAAATTTTTTATTTCGCCCTTTTTAAATTCACTTAAGTATTAATCAGGCGTCGTTTTTATTCTTTGCCAAATTTTCTTCTTAATGTTGCTGAAAAACCGTTTCCTTCTTTTACTCAAGAATTTATAAGTGATTCGACCAATGCTCAATAGTGATATGCTCGTCAAATTGGTGTTTTCACTTGAGACAATCTTCCCTCTTTTTAAAGTCGCTTTCTTGCCTTCTGATTCCAAAATTTCCCTACAAATGTCGTCACTAAAGTTTTTGACGAATTTTGTAAGATAAAAGTCTTTTCGTCTTTTTTGCAAAAATTTTAAACGTCCCATGAGACTTTTTCTTCATTTGGGAATAATACAACCCCAAACCGCGGCATTTAGCCCTTGTCAAAAAGGGAAAAAAGCTATGCGAATAGAAGTGGCGATAACGAATCACCCTGAAATATTCCCCGTTTTAGTGAACTTAGATACGATTTCTTTGGTCCCGTTTTTATTTTCATACTTGTATTCCAATGAAGCTCCTTTTTTGCAGAAGTTGAAAAAATTTGGGTGACCCTTTTACATTTCAATACTTTTAAATCCCAAAATGTGGACATTCAAATGCTTTTTGTAATCAATCCCAAACCCACGCTAAAATTCTTCTCTTCGTTTACAATTTCCCTTTTAGCTTTACTAACGAAGATGATCCCTTTCAGCCATAGTATTTTACAACAACCTTTTTTGCTTAATTCTTACTTATTTTTAGCAAAAAAACTTGCATTCGTTCATTATAATTTACGTTAAAAATTTTTACTTGTAGGTAAAAATGGAAGGTCTATAATTTTTTGGGTTTTTCAGTTTTGCAATTCGGAAAAATACGGAACCCTGTGGTCACCATATGGTGGTCTTCGGATGAACTAAACATTTTTTAAGCAAAGTTACTAGAATAGTAGAGTGGATGTCTTTTTTTTTAGCCAAAATTGGGTAATTTGTCTGGCCCTGGTGCTTTCCAGAGAACTTTTCCCAAGGGAAATAGACAAATCCCAATTAATTTCTTCCCAATTCATATCCGGAAATCAGCACAATCCAATTTTTGAGTTTAATCCATTTAGCTTCGAAAAAGCTTTTTTTTACTTCCCCAATTTATTCCAAAAAAATTCATTTTATCTTTTTTGGTGATTTTTTTTATTTCAATGTTTTTTTTTTTTCCAAACTCTCTGTAGAATTTTCCATTTTCTGAGAAAAGTTTTTTTGTCTAAATTGCACGTTCTTTTTGTGTATTTCTTATTTTCTGAGCTTTGCCTGGATCTTCTGTTTCAATGCTCTTTACTTTAACGCATCTTGGGACTTTTGTTTTCTAACTTTTCAAAAAGTTGTCGTTTTTACAGTAAGTTTTTAAAGAAAGATTAATTTTAGTTCTTATTTTTGAAACAAAGGGTAGGGGCTTTCCGCCCTGAACAATTGTTTTTTAATTGTATTTTCCACTTTTTGTAATACGACGTTTTTTAAAAAATGATTGTTCTTTTTTTTTCAAGCTTTTCTGTAATAACTGAGGCCCGGTTTCCTAAAGTAGATGATTTAAAGGGTTTTTATGTCTATGGGGTGCAATTCAACAAAACCTGCAAAAAAGCGTTAGCATTTTAGATAATTTTTTGCTTTTTGTTTTTTCTTATTTTTGCGAGGGGTTTTACGGGGGTTATGGGAAAATTTTTTAATTTTTATCCATTGAGAAAAATTTTGTCCATTTAAATTTTGGCACTTTCTTCAGTCAAAAAAGGAATGCACTTTTTTAATTTGTGTTCATTGACATTTGTTCCTCCTACCACCCCCATTGGGGACCATATTGTTAGTTTTCCATCAGGGTACGGAAAATCTTGTACGGGAAGAATTGTCCAGTTTTCCCCTTTGGTTGGGTGCAGGACTACCCCATTAATACAACTCTACATCTTGTTTTATACACTTTTAAATCGTAACAGATAGTTTTTTTTTCTTTTTAAAGAATTCCTTTTATTCGCTAGCTTGTTGGATTTAGTTGGGGTTTTATAGGGTTGCGTTCCCGCCAAAATTTGGGAGGTTTTTTTCAAATTTTTTGTCCCGTTGTTTCTTTCACATAAAAAAAGGCACCCCAATTTAAATTTGGTTATTTCCCCTCTACTCCATGGTTTTTGTTTTTTTGTAGATTAAGGTTATCATTATCATCAAACCCCGTGTCTTATAAATTCCCGGGCATTTTGAATTTTTTCCCTTATAAACCTGGTTCCATTTCGATATATTCTCTAAATACAGGATCTTTTTACCAACTTCCTGATTTTAACTTTCAAGTAATTTATCTCCGCACGTTTTTTGCATACCCTTTTGATGCAGGATCTCTACTATTTCCATTTAGCAAAAACAAAAAACTTTTCCCAGTTATAAAACTGAAATAATTTTTAAAATACTAAAAACAAATATAAACTCATAGGGAAACTTTCCCCTCACCCGCTAAAGATAGTGCGGTTAAAAGAAACCATACCAAACGTTTGATATCAAAAAAACACAAAACCCCAACGAAATCCCACTGAAAACACTTTCTAAACAAACCAAACTGAAGTATGCCTTTTCCAATAATGGTTATCAGGTAATTTTTATTTATTATTATTTTATTATTATTGTTATTATTATTTTATTATTATATTATTATTTTTATTATTATTATATTATTTTTAAATTTTAATATTAATATTATTATTTTTTTATTAATTATTATTTTTATTATTTTATTTTGTGTTTTATATAAATAATAACGTAATAAAAGTGAAAAAGACAATACAAAGTTAAAATACCCCTCTAGTGGTCTGTTGGCTAAGGCATCCCCCCGGGAAAGGGGGGACTCGGTTCGAACCCCCATCGGGATGGATTTTTTAATTTTGGATTGCATTTAAAAATTAAAAATAAAAATAATTGATCCCAAAAGATTGACATATTTTATAGTTTTGCTACGTATGGCAAAATAAGTAATAGTTTTGCGTCCAAAGAGGACGTTCAAAGGACATTTGAGTTACGGATTCTAAAACCGAAATTTTTCAATTGTTTTGACTAGAAAAATCTTTTGGACAGGTAGTTGAAAACTAATTTATTTGGCATGGTAGTCCCATGCCATTTATAAAACGACGAGAGACTTTGCTTTTTCCTGGAAAATGAACCCATAAAAGGGTCAAAAGCCCGCTGGGTCGCCTTTCTTTGGCGCTTTTTGTCTTCTGGAAAAGGGAAGTTCAACGAGTTCCTAAATTTCCCCAAAACCCAGAGCCGAGCTCACAGAGTAATTTGTAAAACGCGCGAAAAATTTTATATTGATTTAATAGTTTCCTATTTAAAGAGAATATTGATACTTACTCTTTAAACTGGGAAAAGTATTTAAAATATTTTTGAGAAAACCCACATTTTTCTAAAGTCGTCCTTTCTTTGAGAAAATTAGCTAAAGGTCTGTCCCCTTAAAATCGAATCAAAGATGCTAATTGTAAAAAAAAGTAGACAAATTCAAAACCCTTTATCTTTTCCCCAAAGTAATTTTAAAAATTTAGAAACAGGGAAAATGCTTTTAAAAATTTGTAGACCTGCACATACAGGCGCATGGGGACATCCAGCCTTAAACTTACAAATTATGATTGTGACCCCACCAGAACGAACGTCTGGCTTACCTTGACAACGAAGAAAGTACCTCTTTCTTTCTCTTTATACAATATATCAACAATTTTGCTCCGTTTATCTTTCACAATAAGTAAAACTTTTTAATTCAATCTGAAAACAAAACACGGCCCCAAAACATTAACTTTAAAAAAATTCCCCAAAATAAAACCTCTTAATTAGAATTCATTTTTCCCGTTTTTGTGCCTGAGCTGGAACCCTTTTCCTTTAAACATTTTGCATACCAAAACTAAATCAGCCTTCAAAAACATTGTATTTGTATTTACTTGGCCTTCTTGAAACCAACAAAATTTTTTAAAATTAAAAAAAAAAATGTTCATTCTTTAAAGATTTTTATTGAGGTTTAAAAGTTTTTTATTAAAGATATTGATTTTAGTTTCTTTTTTGATGTAATTATTTGTTTAAAGTGTAATAAAAATATTTTAAAGTTTTTACTTGAATGTTATTTCACTTCAAAAACTTGTGATAAATGCATTTTATTTTACAGTTTTTTGTTTTTATATCATTTTTTTAAACTTTTTTATTGCCGTGTGGTATTTTTACTTGGAATAATTGTAATTTTGTATTGTGCTTGGTTTGAGAAAAAAAGGCCCCAGGCCTAAACTTCGCCCAAATATGAAATAAAGACTCTTTATTATTAATTTTACAAATCATATTAATCTAGAGATTGCTTTTGTTAAGTTATAGGGGGGTACTCTTGTCGGCCTCTCTTTGTTTTATACATTTGGTTTTTTGGGGGGGGGATTGGTTAAAAAAAAGGGCGATTCTGCACCGTCGGTTGGGGTTTTGGGCGACTGTCTTTGGGGTAACCGTTCCTTCGGGGTGTTCTCTTTTCCTCCCCCCAGGTTTTTTATTTTATTTTGGGGTTTCCCCGGGCAGAATTGGTGTCGCGGTTCTTCGCAAATCCCCTTGGGAGGAGATTTTGTACAATCTAGGTTTTGACTGCCCGATACGGTCCCGTAATTGCCCATGTCTGTCAGCCAGACTGGCGTACCTATCTCGATGGACTTGGATGGAGATGATGTACGGTGACGTTGATCGTAATTTCTTTTCTGGTCTTCTTAAAGGCTTTTTTCCTTGTGAAGTTGCGACTCCCAATCAATTGTTTTTGGACGTAGTGTCTCAGGAAACACCGGTAGGGTTGTTGTAGTCGCATTCTTCCCACTATTAGTAGTTCTGCTGACTGTATCCGTTCTCCCAAGGAATTGAGTACGATAAGACACAGTCAAAGGTGGGAGTCCTTTTTACTTCTTGAGTATGGATTTCACCGTCTTCAACCTGCGCTCGGCCATTCCATTGCTTCTGAGGGAATCCGGGACTGCTAGTGGTGTGTGTGAACTCATATGCTCGTGAAAACTCTTTGGAACTGGAACTGGTTTGAACTGTGTACCGTTTCTGACACAAACTTCTTCTTCTGGAATAACCAAACCGTCCCAATACTATCGTTTAGTTCGTTGACACTGCACTGATGTTGTACCTGGTAAAGGATTGATTCCGGGTCTCTGGAAAAAAACTCATAGTGATCGATAATTGTTATTTTTCACCTGGCCACAGGTCCCATTGCTAGCTTTTGCCAAGTCTTTCAGGAAAGGAAGGAGAACATTAAGGGTTCTGGGTTGGTTCTGTCGGTGTTTTCCACACATTCACGCGGGGCAATTTTCTACCACATCTGAGCGTGTTTGTGAAATGCCGCGGCCCACCAGAAGGTGATGCTCTTTGCTCGCTCCTTGCACTTGTTAATTCCCAGGTGCCCCTAGAATTATTCTCCTCAGCCATGTCTTGGGTACCTAGATTTCCGGGACAACGCAATCTATCATCGGGATAGCAGTGGTTCGCCTCTGGTGTATAGAAGGTGTACTCCAAAAAATTTCCTCTTTATAGTATGAAAGAAATTCTGGATCACCAGTTTTTTGTTAGGCCAGTGGCTTGTGGTGTATTGTGATACTTTTTTTTCAATACCGGGTCTCTGTTGTTGTTCCTCTCTAATTGCAGTTTAAAAACGCTGCACAGAGACCTGGAATATCAGACAAACCCTGTTCCCGTATGCTATACCTATTCTTCCATGGCCGATATCTTGGTTTGTCGGTTTTTCTCCACTGGAGCTCTTGCAAAGCGTCCGCAACTGTAAAGTAGTTTACAGGAACATGGATATGGTGTATCATCAGCATCAGTTCTTCCGAGCCTAAATAAACGAGAAGATATGACTTATCTAGTGTTTTTCTCTTCCCAGAATGGGTATCAGAGGAATATGGTCCGTCTGAATATGGAATGACTTACCAGCAAGTATTGGTCGAACCTGTAGCATGCCCACGTGATTGCCTATGCCTCTTTCTCGATTGAATGCATACCTAGTCTCGCGCATCGCTCAGCGAAACCTCGACGCGTACGCGACCCGCCTTCCAAATGTCCTTTGCGGACTTCCTGGGTTCCCGATGGCCCCTAGGCCATACGAGGATGCATCTGTTTGTAGTCGTGGATTCCTTGTTGGACAGTCATATAAAACAAGAGTGGTGCTAAACAAGCTTTTGTTTTGAATTTAGTTCAAATGCTGAAGTTTGGCTTGCTCCCATATAAATGGGGTGTCCTTTACGAGTAGTCCGTATTGGGTTTGTCATTTCCTCCCCCCTAAGTCCCGGCAGGAACTTTTAGGACTTGGTGTTGCTAGACCTAAATCTCGCTTACTCTGAGACGTCATTTGGAGCTGGCAATCTCATTTATCGCTTTTTGTTTTCCTCTGGTCAACACTGATACCTTCTTCTCCGACTATGTAGCCCTAAGAACTTTAGCAAAGGCACAGAGAAGAGACATTTTGGTGAGTTCAAAGTCAACACCTCGTTCTCTTCTCTGAAGAACCCTTACGTATGCCGCATGTCCGTGTTCCCTTTGATCCTTACCGGAGACGAGTATGTCGTTCTGTTACACACATACAACACTTCAAGACCTTCCAGAATCTGGGACATCTTGCTCTGGAAGACTTCTGGGGCACTTGAAATGCTGAAGGATCAATCGATTGAAGCATAGCGCCCCCAGGTTATTCAGGAATGTTTGTAAGTTTTGCGTCCGACTCCGGATCTAAATGAATTTGCCATGAAATCTTACTATTAGTCATCAATTTTTGTAAATACCTTCGCGTCTCCCTGGATCTCCGCCGATCGCTGTATCTACTGCCAGTCTGATCGTACGTTTCTCCGCAAGAAGCTTTTGTTTAACTGGGTCAAGTCGACCACAGATCCCTAACTCCAGTTGGTTTCGCCACGACGACCATGCCATCACACCATTCGGTCGGTTTCTTCATCTTTGAGATGACATTATCTTTGTTCCATCTTCTCAAGCTGGAAGTTTAACCTTGTCCTAAAGGAATTGGGTACCTGCGTGGAGTGTTGATGAAAAATGGTTTTGCGTCCCTCTTTTTTCAGCGAATTGTGTGTGTACTCCCGGTAAACTTCCGCGAGTCCCATGGAATATTATTCCGGAAATTCTTCCCTTCCAATGTTTGCTGCAGTTTACCTCGTGAATTCTTTGTACTTTAAGACTCCTACCGTGACTATTGCTGGTCTTCCGAGTAGTGGAATGTCCTAGTCACTTCACCACAAAAAATACCTCTTGTTGTGAAGTCTATGGCTTGCAACTGCTAGCGTACACTGAACTGGTCCGAGAGTGTTTCATTCGGTACTCTACCCAGGTCCATACAATTTCTTAGTTGGGTGCTTGGAGTTTAGGTCTTCCTTCAATTTTCTTGCAGTGTCTTTTCTGCAATTACGGTTTTACGTCAGCGCCACTGTCTATTTTTCAACTTAATAGAAACACTTGTGGTTACCAATCACATCAACTTGCCATGGCTTCTCCGACTTTAATCCTAAGGCCCACTGAATCAATGTATATTTCTTCCAACTGTTCTGTGACTTCACGACCAACTTTCTTTTGTGAACCCAGCGTTTTACCCAAAGTGACACTTTTTTACGATACATTTTGGTAGCATTCTGTATCTTTAGCAGGACATCCGTCGAGTGTATGGTAAGGGTTGCCTACCGCAGCGTGTGCAACTTGAGATTTTGCCTTTTTTTCATTTTCCCATTAATTTTTTTATCCGGTTTATTTTTCCATTCAGTTTGTTTTCTTTACCTTGCTTTGCTTGACATAGTCAACCGGTTGCGAACTTCCTGGGCGAATCTCTTTTTGCTGAACTTTTCAGTGCCTCTCTGTTTGCGACTGCTCGGTTAATGACTGTGTTTCAGTTCAGATCAGGATCCCTGGAGGTCTTTCCGACTGTTACCCATCTAGATTCCTATTATTATCTCTGGTTCCCGCCGTAAAAATTTCTTCTTCCAAGGAGTTTGGTATCACATCGTTTCACAACCAATTGTATGCAGTGTATGTTATGTAATGCATGAACAATTTCACCTTCCAACTGATTGTGATTCCTTTTCTGTAATTTTGCTCCTTTCATAATTATGTTCTTCTGTTTTGTGACAAAGTGAGTATTGAATTTTCCTTTGACAATTTCTACTTACTTTCGTCCTCTTCCGAAAGTCTAAATGACGCAAGGATATCTTCGGCATCATCCCCCATATTATACACTAGGTGGCTTACTTAGTTCATCTTCTGATATTTGTTTTGGTAATGCCGAAAGCAACCCTCGATGTCGCGAACCAAATGCCGGTCAGCCCAGGCGCCGAAGTGCAGCCACTCGAGGTACTGCGAGTCTTCCGGTCTCGGGTGGCCGGTGTCGGCGTGCTTCTCACCTACCTTGCAAGAGATGTGCGCTCAACCCTGCCCGAGGTCGGAACACCCCCGGCCGTGCTCCAGTGGGCGCACCACCAGTGGGTACCAAGAACATCCCAGTTGACGCTTACGAAGTACGGACATTTACACTATTTCTACAACGCACGCGCGGAGGTATGGCGGATTACCAACTGTCCAGCAGCTCAACCATTTTACTTTTCTGACAATGGAGAGTTTGATTCGTCTGGTCCACTGAAACGTGACTGAATTCGGGTGTGTTTGAATGGCGAAGTACTTGACAACTCACGTATAAACGTTTTATCGGCGCGACCGAGGTCAAACTGGGGGGGGGGGGGAAATGCAAGAAGGGGAAAGGAATGTGTTAAATTGCCGTGAGTTCTTAAATTAAATTCAAGACGTCGGGAGGATTTGGAGACAGCAGCATACGAGTTGTGGACTGAAATACACTTGTCCAGAATTACGGTTATTCCGTCGGGTGTGCTTACTCTGCCAAGCCATCAGAGGATCTGATTGGTGCATTTACGTGACTCATTGGAGGAAGGGGGGCACGTGTGAGAAGTTAACTCATAGAACAAAACGGTTGTACAATACTGCTTGTGATGGAGACTTCAAACATGTCCTAACATACATTTGGAAGCATGCTGATGAATGTGAGGTGATAACCTAACTGAAGTCCACCACTAATAATAACAAAACAACAACTCCAAGTATGTTAGACACCTGCCTTTCCTAAGCACTTATCAACGAGTATGAGTCTCAAATCCAGTATTGTTCATTTCCCACGCGCGTCAATAACTTCCTAGACCTGCTGTTACCATAACCCTTATAATTTCAACCTCTGTTACTCGTTCCCCACTGCTGTCAAAATCTGAACACGTGAACCTTTCCACTGTAATCTTATCCATCCCATCTCGTATCGCATTTAGTCGCCTAAAATGCGTACGCCGTTTTTAATTGAGAAGGCTAGATTAACCAGCAGATCTTGTTTTGGCACTCAGCAAGAGTTCGTAGACACGCCTTGGGACGCATGTGATTGTGTAAGAAATATCGACACTTTTAACGAACTATAAATAAAGGCTGTTGCTGAGTGTGTTCCAGTAATCTAAAAGTAACATCCAACAAAGTACCCGGCATGGTCGACAACGAACTTCAACCGCTCTAACCGACAAAAACCGCGCTTACCGGCAATAAAAACGTAGTGGTACAGCTAACATCTCACATTGAATTTCAGTGAAACGAACATATTTTAAAACAAACTTAAAAGAACCAAAGTTCAAAAACTACATGTCCTAAAGTCGAAGGGAAGCCTAGCTTGCTGTGGAACTATGTCGAAAGACACTAGGGTCTGGGTGCGTTTTTACCTACAGATGTGGCAATATAACTGTGTCCAGGGCAAAAAAGTGGGGAAACCTGCGTCCAGCTTGTTTTCAACTATTTCAAAACCAAGTTTATGCATCTTCTAACAACAGATAATAATCCACTTCCCTCCCGTTCCAAACTGTTCACAGACGAGTGCATTTCTAAGCATTCCGTGTCCTAGGTGGAAATAGAGACTTCTTACAGATCACTGAAGACGGGAAATCTTCTGGCCCAGACGAAATTCCGTGATGTTCTTCAATATTGTAAGACGTGGTTATCTACGCAACCATTGTGGCTGAATCTTCAACCATAAGCCCTGAAAACTGTTGTCATTCCAACACGCTGGAAGCGCGCTACTATTACACCCTGTCCTAAAAAAGGGTTGTAGGATTTAACGTTTGCACAACTACCGCCCTATATTCATTACTATCAATTGTTTCTAAAGTTTTTGAGGGTCCTGATACCAAGAGATTGTACTGTCATGTGTCAAAAGTATCGTCCTCTGACAACATGGTTTTTTTGTAAAGGCGGGCGTTCCTAACTGTCACTAATTTAATGAATTTCCCGTACATTGCAATTAAATGGAACAGTAAAACACACGTAGACTCTGTTTACCGGATTTCTCCATGCCTTTGACATTGTAGATCCCAAATTATTACTTCACAACTTACGGCTTATGGCAATTATTGACAGCTTGCATTCATTTTTCACTATTTTTACTCGTTATTTATCTAACCGATCTCAATCTGTGACAATAAATTATGTAAATCGTCATCCGTCCATGGGACTTCCTGGGCAAAACCTCAGGGGTCAATTCGTTGGCCCGTTGATATTTGTGGCCTGTACGTCAATGATATTCCAATAACTTGTTTGAATTATTCCTCAAAGTCCATCATGTCGCCGACGATTTAAAATTGTTCAGGGCCAATATTAAAAAACTCTGATTTGTGACCTTCTACAACAAGACATTTCATCGTTATCTGATTGGTGTACGATCTGGAGACTATTTAATGTATCTAAGTCAATGTGATTACTTTCACAACAAAAAGAACTTTTATACGCTATGTAATATAAACTCCAAACGACCTTAAACCTCGAACGTGTAAATGAAGCATTAAGGCTCTTGGTGTGATCATTTCCATGTAATTATTTGTCTTTCAACAGTCCAGCAATCATATTGTGCCTAAGCTATTCAAACTTCTTGGTTTTCAAATCAAACGCAACTGCATGAGAAGTTTAAACCATCGACCCTAAGACGAATGTTTGTCTCGCTTGTCAGGCCCCAATTGGACTAACGCGACTGTTATTTGGAATCCTAAGTTCTCGCTCACGTAACCAATTCAATCGCGTGGAATCTGTGCAGCGCAGATATCTGATGAATTAATGTGTTTGAAATCTAATATTGCCTACCCTAGGATCTGATTACTACAAGTTTTGCATGGACATAAAGTTGCCTAGTCTTAAAACTAGGAGACAATATACTGGTCTCATTTTTCTGTACAAAATTCTTCACAATTATTATGACTCTAATCTATTACTTGATATTAACTTCCGAGTACCAGGCAATTCACCCGTAGGTATGAGTTTTTATGGTTCCTTGAAGCCGAATAAATGTTCACAAATTTTGTCTTGTAGTAACCGTTTACAGTATACATATAACACTGTTGTATACCAGGGAGTTGATATGTCCACAATATTACATTGATTGCTTTCAAAGTATATATGTCACCTTTCAAATTACCCCTCCTTCTGAGAGTTAAAGATAATCCATGTTGTTTTTCTTTTTTTTTCTCCTTGTTACCCATGTATTCTTGAAACTTAATTATACTTTTTAGCTTAATTTTTCTTAGTATATGTATACTAGGGGCCCTTCGCGAACGCTTTTTCCAGATCGAGTTGATGGATGAGCTTTTTTTGAAATAGTTTCTGCCCAATGATTACGTTTTTATGTGGAATCTCCTTACTTTTTGCTTTAAGTTACTTAGAAAAAACACTTGTTTCATTATACACTACTAGGCTATAATAATAACCTTTTATTTCTTATGAATTTTGACCAGACTTTTAACTTTTACTTCACGAGGCACTACCTCACCCTAATCTTTATTGTCAATAGTAAAATATGGACTTGAAGCCCACCCGTTTGGTCAAAATCGAGCCCAACTATCACGAAAATATCGTTTAAAACCGAGGAAAAAATCGTAAAAGTACGATTTCTACAAGAAATATTTTTTCAAATGTCTCTCAAGTCATAACATGTATGAACTTTCAGTGATTATAAACGGTCCTATAAAGTTTTCATCAATATCGGAGTAGCCGTTGGCCCAATATCACGAAATATCGGCACTACAAACTTCTGAAAAAAAAATCGTGTAAGTACGATATTTTTATGAGAAACTATGTTCTTCGATTGTAACCCAAAAACAATCAGCTCTAAGTTTCATATATTTTGAAGGTCCCCTCTAATTTTTCATCAAGCTCGCATAGCCGTTTTGCTCCGGTAGAGAGCGAACATACAAAAAAATTTAACAAAAACAAAACACCGAGCTATTTTCCGGCTTGTGGTAACCGTAAGTAAAAAACAAACAAAAAACACAAAGTCAACTGAAAGTCTTCGCTTCGCTCATCCAATAACTCTGTTCTCATATCTTCAATGCATAGAAATTCTCAATTGTGTTATGATAGCATGTTTATATTTCTTCTCTATATTTTTTGTGACTTTAATGTGATATCTTCAATATATTATATTGCACTTGTGTATCTCGATCCTTTTGCGAATAAAGATCTTATAATAATAATAATAAACCTTTCATATCTGCATATCCATTTCGTCCACTCAGAACCATTTGACCAGTGAAAGTAGTCTGGTGGGGGTATTTGGAAATTACTATATCGTCCAGAATTTACTGGACCTTGACTTTCCACCTCCTCTGTGTCTGACTTTGTTGGGTCTCACTTTGTCGTTCTACCTAGTCAGCACTAGTTCGTGCGTCGAGTGTGTGGCAGTGTGATATCTTTCTTCTAAGCTATTTGGCTTCTCCGTGCTACTTGCGGGACACACTGTTTTTGCTGTTTTGCGCATTCATCCCACCCGCTACCACCATGTAATGTCTTGGTAAATGAATATAAATGTTACATATACCTGTTTATTATCTTCTTTAGGTTACATACAATGTTTATCCATACCAATCATATATTATTGTGAGGAGCCAGGTGTAGGCTTACTTACCCACCTTGGTGGAAGTCTCCTTCTTCTACCTACAGTTCCTACAACTGCTCAGCAACACCACACAGATACGCTCTCAGACTACACTGCCGCGGAACCCAGAACAAAATGGCTTTGCTGAGAGAGCAAACAGAACGATAGTAGAGAATTTACGTTGCATGCATAAGGAAGCTGAATTACCTAAACGCTTCTGGGCGGAGGCAGTTAACACTGCAACCTACCTAAAGAATCGATCACCGACAGAAGTTGTAAACGGTATCACACCACAAGAAGCATGGACAGGACAGAAACCGGACCTGGCTCATCTAAGAATGTTTGGCTGCAAGGCATATGTTCACATTCCAAAAGAGAATAGAAGACAACTTGACGCCCAAGTCTTCCGAGCACATCTTTGTCGGGTACTCTGACACAAGCAAGGGCTACCATTATCAACAATGAATCAAAGAAGCGATCGTTAAAGAGGGAGCTGATCTTCATTGAAGATGTAAAAATGACGACCCGTCGCCGGATCAAGTGGGACTGCTAGTCCTTTTTTATGTCGATGACGAAAAATGATGTAATCCAAGCAGAAGAAAAGAAGAGGATCCCGATTGGGAAAATGAACAAAAACCTTGTTGGGAGCTAAAAGACAAAAGCGAAGGGAGATGTCCACCAAAATTTCTCGGTGACGAGTATGAAACATCTCATCACAGACGTACCCGAAACCTGAAGAAGCATTCATTTGGGAGCGGGGCTAACATGGCAAAAGGCAGCAGATGAAAATAAATCAATCGTACATAATAAGACTGGGACCTTTAAATTTAAACCAAGGGAACCAACCTATAAATGTAAAGGTCTTCAAAAAAAGTCATGCTGAAGGGATGTCCCGATATAAGCTAGGTTTGAAGCTAAAGGATTCACGCAGGGGAAAAGGGATAGATAACGATTAAACTTTTCACCGTCGTACGGTTCGACACCTAAGAACAGTTCTCACATTGGCAGCTGAAATGACCTGAGGTCAAAAACTTGACATAAATAGGGGCATTCAAACATGCGAATTCCGAGGCCTATTATGGAAAAACCGGGGGTAAATTAAAACCTAAAATAAGCAAAAGGTATGTAACAAAGAATCTTGTAGGCATCAAAAAAGTCGAGCTCAAATGGTATGAAAATTGAACCGAGTTCGGAGTATTGGGCTCGAACAAGCACACTGACCCTGCCTATACCAAGGGCCAATAAAAAATTCAAATATCATTGTTTGTGTTTACTTGACATTTTATTGTGTCTCGGAAAGCATAATGAATAAATCAGCTGAAGAAACGACTGCAGCCAATCGAGTTTGAAAGACTGGCCAATTCACCAGGTCTCGGAATTAAAATAACAAGGACGGGGACCTGAACGATTGAACTAGCCAAGAAAGTACATCAACAACATATTGAAGAGATTCCCAACTGTCTGAAGAAAGCCAGAAAATTCTACTCCTTTGGACCAAAAATAAAAAATACCATGGTATGGAACTGCGAGAACAAGGAAGCTATGATAAATACATTTTTGAGTGGTGCCCGGCAGCCAATGTTGCTCGATGGCCACCAGACCAAACTTTACCCATGCTGTCTCTGCCCGTTTGTCAGTTCAACTTAACCCGGACAATTGCATGGACGGGCAGTAAAGGCTAATGCGTTTCAAAAGGACTGCAAAAGAACTCGTCTATCGCAGAGCATCCGGAACCACAGTGACTCCGACTGGGCAATGATATCGATACCGAAAACGATGTCCGGCTACGTTTTCAAGCTCGCGGTCCCAGCAGTTGCTGGCAAGCAGAAGAAACCCTACAGTCCCGTTCACAACGGCGGAGTCCATGGCATCAGCCAGTCCCAGAGAAGAAACCCAGTCTGAACCGACTACTGAATGAATACCCATTGGGGGGGACCATCACACACGTATGTGTTTGCACAACCAAGCGCCATCAAGCTTACTTCGAATGCACCCCATGGGCGTACAAGCACATCGTACCCCAGCATCATTTTGTCAGGAGTAGGGCAAGAGGACATAATTCATGAATCCTACCCCAGAAGAATGATCGCGGGACATCATGACCAAAATTTGCCCCCTGCAAAGAGCGATGGTGTGGAAAGAATTTGGACTCTTGTAAATTAAGACTAGGCCTATGCAAGTGGGAGTGTTTAAATGTAGCCATACCCCGCTCAATTTAAATTAGGGCCTTATGCCATGCCAATGTGCTAGATGTATAAACTCCCAAACAAGAATAACTCTATTACCCAAGTGCACCTTTTCCTGATTGTCATCCTTCACAAATTTTGTGTGCAGACCTAGCCTACCGTGTTTATCTACCTTCAAATATAATAATCCCTTAAACTTTCAAGTCACATTATTTTAAATTTGTATCCCCAAATCTAGACGGAAAGGCAAGAAAGTCACTGACTATCTGTGTATGATAGATAGATATTTATTAATCTGACGGAAACTTGTACATGTTGACTCCCGGAGGAAAGGTGAATAGCCTAAGGTATTTACAGCTAAGTATTTAATCTTGTACTACAGAGTAATCATGTACATTACTAATAGAAAATAAGAAAATAAAAAATTATACTTGGGAAATTTGGGGTAACATTGTGGCTGGAAATCTATCCCCAATGGTGGTAAGAATAATAATTTGTATGATATCTATTTTCCAATTATTTTGGATACAAACATTGGAGGATAAATAAAGTGGAAATTTGAAAAAAGGGGATGCTATTAATAAATAATGACATTGAGTAATATATTATTTTATGGAAGTATAACTGGAGAAGAGAAATTGTTCATGAGGTGATTTAAAAATTGTACAAGATAATGGTACAAAATAAAGTTGAGACAAATGAATGGGGATAGGCCTATAACTAAAAATAGAAAACCATATGTTACAATTTGGGTGGGACTTTGAAATAGGACTTTTAAATTGGTATTATCATTATATTGAATTTAGCTACAAATAAGGTTAATTATTTATTATTAACTTTTTGTTATTTTATTTATAATTGTTTATTATTTACGGAAAAGGTAGTCACTAACCGAGTAGAACTGTTTGCTGTGAGATAAATTTTTAACTTGTGTTTGAAGAGGGCAGGTGGGGGAGTTTTTATGTTTTCTAGAGCTGTTGTAAGGGGGAGCAAGGTACTCGGGGCCTAGTCAAAAGGCGCAGTTGGTGGGGCGGCATGTATGTGAAGGATGGCTCTTGTTGTGGCGCGCACAACGCATTGAGAGGGAAGGGGGTACTAGGGGTGGACAAAGAGTGCAGCAGACTGGTGATTTGGCTGCTAGAGTTAGATTCCAAATTTCCCTTAAAGAGCTCCTACAGAGTGTTTCTGGGACACGCGAAAATTGCTATCGCTCTTTGAGGATGAATTTTTTGGGCTTGGGGAAGGCTCCCAAAATAGCAGGCCATAGGATAAGTTGGTGGGGGGAAAGGTAAGGGGCGTGAATAAGAATATGGGGGGGAACAATATTTGTTTGAGCTTACGGATAGAGTAGCATCCAGATAAAATTTTGTTGGCAACATGGTAAACATGGATAGACCAGTCGGTTTTTCGGTCAATGCAAGGCCAAGGACTTTAACACTGAAGCGCAGGGGATTATATCAACTCTAGATGAACTAGGGGACTAGCCAGTGGGATCTTATTGGGGGGGTGAAAATATAGGTATACCGTTTTAGAAGCGAGATGTAGAGTTAATTGTCTCGGTTTTATGATGACATTTTAGCCACTTGGCTGTTGATTAGGGGGCAAGTGCCGAGAGGGATAGTGTTTAGGTAAGGTCAGCCGATGGCTGGAGTCATCCGCATATTGTGTGAGAATACCCCCATCCAGAAAGGTGGGCCCGGTCATTAACATATATGATATAGGCTTTCGGGTCCGAGTATGGGAAACCCCGGGGAACTCCACAGACCCATGGAGAGATTAAGAGCGAGTATATTCTATATATATATGTTATATCGCAGACTTTCACGGGTTGAATATGCAGACATTGTATTTTCGGGTAGGCCGTGTGGTTTTATTATTAGTTCCAACGTTTCGGGGAGTTCTCCCTGCCCATCTTCAAGGAAATTTAAAACATAAAAAAATAATAAAAAAAACAAAACCCTTCTTCTTAAAAACACTGCAAATGGATACAAAGACAAAACCAAAAGCTTAGAAAATAGGGACTAATGACAACATATTATGAAAAATCCGATATTTTAAAAACTGTGAAGACATCAACAACTCTATTACTTTTTAGATGACCTCAGCGTACGAGTTTTGGCTCAAGGGGGTTTTTGTTGAGTTTTCCCTTTCCCCTTGTCAACTCTTGTTGTCGGAGGTGGACGCCCAAAAAAATGTCCACAGGGAGAGCTTTTGTTTTAATATGACAGCCTTGCAAAACATGTTTCCATGTGGCTGGAAGTCTTTTAGCATCGTCCCGTGTGTTCATGTTGTGTTTCCGTTTCTCCATCTCCACCGCCTCTTTTTACGATTCGGGGCACTTCATGTTCCACTTTGGCTAAGGTTTAGCTTCATCAAAGTTAATCCAGTGCTCCTTGTCGAAAACATGTTGGAAAGAGCTGAGGTGGTTTTTCCCTACGTTTAACTGCAACTCTATGTTCGTCGATGCGGACAGATATTTTACGGTTTGTTCTTCCTACGTAAGTCTTTTCGCAGCTTCCACACGGAATTTCATATATACCATGGGACTCGTTAGGGAAAGGTGTCTTTAGCGTTACATAACAGAGAAATCTTCCGATCCGTGCTAAAAACAGTTCTTTTATTCTGTTTTTTGAGTAAACGGCTTTTTTTATCAGTGGGTCCTTGGACGTAAGGCAGAAACGCAGTTGATCGGGGTTCATCTTTTGGAATATCTGATCAACAGGTTTACTCGATGTTTTTTTGGAAAGCTCGAGCAATTGTGTTGGGGGAAATCCGTTAGAGAGTAAGGTGTTTGTAACCCAATCATTTATTCAGCAATGTGCTCATCATCAGACAGTCTTTTGATCTAATAGCAAGGGTGTTCACTACTGTGGCAAGCTGTCTGGGTGGTGGTGTGAGTCTGCGTTTAAATATCGATCTGTATGCGTTTGTTTACGGTAGACGGTATGTCCGAAGGTCTCGTCCTCTTTCTTGAAGAACATCTTAAAATGGGAGACATTTGTCTTGTTCTATTTCTATTTTGAATTTAATATGTTTTATTTAACCCCTTCAGATAATCAAGAAAAATATAAAGTTCGTCAAATCCATGTGTCCATATGGCACATATATCATCGATATACCTCAACCATAAACTGGTTTTAACGAGCATTTCCAGAGCTTAACCTCAAAAACATCCATGAATATGTTCGCATAGCTGGAGACAATGGAGATCCCCTAGGTGCTCCCTGGACCTGTTTGTACAGTTGCCATCATATCTGAAATACGTGGGTTTGAAAGACAGTGCTCTACCAAATCAGTAAAGTACCCAGGAGGTTTAATTTTTGAGCGAATAATTTCCATAACCTCTAAAATAGGCAAATTTTTTGAAAAGTGAGACCACTCAAAACTCACCAACAAATGTTCAGACTTGGCTGGTTTACCTTTTAGTAGTTCAATGAATGTTCAGCATTTCGTACATAGGAGTTGGCATCTCTACGTAAGGCTGAAGATACTTTGCGAGGTGCTTGGGAAGAAGTGTACTGGAGAACCTACAGAACTAACAAATTTGGGCCCGAGAGGAGCACCGGCTTTGTGTATTTTAGGAAGTCCGTACTCTTGGGACAACGAGAAGACTTCTCTCTAGGTATTAGGTATTGCTTTACCTCGGGATCAAAACCCGAGGCAAGAATCTTAGCCTTGGTTTTCTTTTTAAGATATGTTGTAGGGTCACTCCTATTAAATTGGTATGCAGAGTCGTCTAGTAGAGTTTCATCTTGGATTTAAGTCTCTGTATTTAGCACAACAGAAGGTTGCCCTTGTCAGCTGAAGAACGATGATATCTTTATTATTTCTCAGAGAGTTCAAAGCTAATATCTCTTGGCGTGAGATATTCTTTCTCGGTGGACGAGCTTTGCGGAGTATTTGACATGTATCTTGCCGAATAGTTTTTTGCTAAATTATCTGGGAGACCAAAAATCGCCCACTCCACTCCAGTTATAATAGCCTCTGTGGGATCCTGGTGGGCGCGATTGCAAAGTTAAATCCCTTCTTTAAGACAGAAAAGGTGTCACTATCCGCGTACAATCAGAAAGATTGTATACCACTTTTGTAGCATCTTTGCTCTTTGATTTGAGGTTTTTGTTTAGAGTTAGTGCCTCATACTTTTTCTTCTGATTAAAGTTGTGTAAAACGCTACGTCGTCAGCACGTTGTTGGAGATAAACAACCTCTGTCCAAAATATTGGGTGAAGCGAAGATGACAGTCGGCATGATATTATGTAATTGAACGCTCCCGGTCAAGATTGCGTCTCGTTGGTGTATTGTATTACTTTGTAGTGATCTGCTCGTGTTCTTGAGTATTCTGCTAATAGCTGGACTCTTGGTGTGGAACTTGACCTTCATAGCAACTGGTACTATGTCGTGTCACGACACCGGCAGAGAAAGCAAGATCACAAAGCAGCTTCGCTCTCTTGGGTTTTGAGTTTTTTCAAAAGTTTTAGCCAAAAGATGATAGTACTCCCCGTGCGAGTTAATTATGTTATTGCAGACTTTCACCGGATTGAATAAAGCAGACATTGTATTTTCGGGTAGTCCGTGTGGTTTTATTATTTGTTCCAACGTTTCGGGCAGTTCTCCCTGCCCATCTTCAAGGAAATTTAAACATAAAACAATATCAAACAACAAAACCTAAACTTCTTAACAAACACTGCAAAAGGATACAAGACAAAACCAAAAGCATAGAAAACATAGGTATTATGACAACATATTATGAACATCCAGATATTTTTAAAAAATGTGAAACATCAAACACATAGAGTGTACCTATGTTTTCTAAGCTTTTTGGTTTTGTCTTTGGTATCCAGTTGCAGTGTTTTTCAAAAAGTAAGGTTTTGTTTGTTTTGATATTGTTTTATGTTTTAAATTTCCTTGAAAATGGGCAGGGAGAACTGCCCGAAACGTTGGAACTAATAATAAAACCACACGGACTACCCGAAAATACAATGTCTGCATATTGAATCCGTGAAAGTCTGCGATATAACATAATTAACTCGCACGGGGAGTACTATCATCATTTGGCTAAAACTTTTGAAAAACTCAGAACCAAGAGAGCGAAGCTGCTTTGTGGTCTTGCTTTTCTCTGCCGGTGTCGTGACACAGACATAGTACCAGTTGCTATGAAGGTCAAGTTCCACACCAAGAGTCCAGCTATCAGCAGAATACTCAAGAACACGAGCAGATCACTACTACGTAATACAATACACTCAACGAGACGCAATCTTGACCAGGTGAGCGTTCAATTACATAATACTCATGCCGAGCTGTCATCTTCGCTTCACCCAATATTTTGGACAGAGGTTGATTATCTTTCTCAACAACGTGCTGACGACGTAGCGATTTACACAACTTTAAATCAGAAGAAAAAGTATGAGGCACTAAACTCTAAACAAAAACCTCAAATCAAAGAGCTAGATGCTACAAAAGTGGTATACAATCTTTCTGATTGTACGCTGGATAGTGACACTATTTCTGTCTTAAAGAAGGGATTTAACTTTGCAATCGCGCCCACCAGGATACCCACAGAGGCTATTATAACTGGAGTGGAGTCGGCGATATTTGGTCTCCCAGATAATTTAGCAGAAACTATTCGGCAAGATACATGTCAAATACTCCGCAAAGCTCGTCCACCGAGAAAAAATATCTCACGCCAAGAGATATTAGCTTTGAACTCTCTGAGAAATAATGAAGATATCATCGTTCTTCCAGCTGACAAGGGCAACGCTTCTGTTGTGCTAAATACACGAGACTATCAATCCAAGATGAAAACTCTACTAGACGACTCTGCATACCAACTTAATAGGAGTGACCCTACAACATATCTTGCCTCTGGTTTTGATCCCGAGGTAAAGCAATACCTAATACCTAGAGAGAAGTCTTCTCGTTGTCCCAAGATGTACGGACTTCCTAAAATACACAAAGCCGGTGCTCCTCTCAGGCCAATTGTTAGTTCTGTAGGTTCTCCAGTACAACTTCTTGCCAAGCACCTCGCTAAGTATCTTCAGCCATACGTAGAAGATGCCAACTCCTATGTACGAAATGCTGAACATTTCATTGAACTACTAAAAGGTCAACCAGCCAAGTCTGAACATTTGTTGGTGAGTTTTGATGTGGTCTCACTTTTCACAAAAGTGCCTATTTTAGAGGTTATGGAAATTATTCGCTCAAAAATTAAACCTCCTGGGTACATTACTGATTTGGTAGAGCACTGTCTTTCAAACACGTATTTCAGATATGATGGCAACTTGTACAACCAGGTCCAGGGAGCACCTATGGGATCTCCATTGTCTCCAGCTATTGCGAACATATTCATGGATGATTTTGAGGTTAAAGCTCTGGAAAATGCTCGTTTAAAACCTAGTTTATGGTTGAGGTATATCGATGATATATGTGCCATATGGACACATGGAGTTGACGAACTTTATATCTTTCTTGATTATCTGAATGGGTTAAATGAACATATTAAATTCACAATAGAAATAGAACAATACAAATGTCTACCATTTTTAGATGTTCTTTTAATCAAGAAAGAGGACGAGACTTTCGGACATACCGTTCTACCGTAAACAAACGCATACAGATCGATATTTAAACGCAGACTCACACCACCACCCAGCACAGCTTGCCAAAGTAGTGAACACCCTTGCTATTAGATCAAAAAGACTGTCTGATGATGAGCACATTGCTGAAGAAATGATTGGGTTACGAAACACCTTACTCTCTAACGGATTTTCCCCCAACACAATTGCTCGAGCATTCCATAAAACATCGAGTAAACCTGTTGATCAAGATATTCCAAAAGATGAACCCCGATCAACTGCGTTTCTGCCTTACGTCCAAGGAACCACTGATAAAATAAGCCGTTTACTCAAAAAACAGAATATAAGAACTGTTTTTAGCACGGATCGGAAGATTTCATCTATGTTACGTAACGCTAAAGACACCATTCCTAACGAGTCCCATGGTTTATATGAAATTCCGTGTGGAAGCTGCGAAAAGACTTACGTAGGAAGAACTAACCGTAAAATATCTGTCCGCATCGACGAACATAGAGTTGCAGATAGACGTATGGAAACCACCTCAGCTCTTTTCCAACATGCTTTCGACAAGGAGCACTGGATTAACTTTGATGAAGCTAAAACCTTAGCCAAAGTGGAACATGAAGTGCCCCGAATCGTAAGAGAGGCGGTGGAGATGGAGAAACGGAAACACAACATGAACACACGGGACGATGCTAAAAGACTTCCAGCCACATGGAAACATGTTTTGCAAGGCTGTCATATTCAACCAAAAGCTCTCCCTGTGGACATGTTTTTAGGGCGTCCACCTCCGACAACAAGAGTTGACAAGAGGAAGAAAACTCAACAAGAACCCCTTGAGCCATCTACTTGTACGCTGAGTCATCTAAAAAGTAATAGAGTGTGTTGATGTCTTCACAGTTTTTAAAATATCTGGATGTTCATAATATGTTGTCATTAGTACCTATGTTTTCTAAGCTTTTTGGTTTTGTCTTTGTATCCAGTTGCAGTGTTTTTTTTTTGTTTTGATATTGTTTTATGTTTTAAATTTCCTTGAAGATGGGCAGGGAGAACTGCCCGAAACGTTGGAACTAATAATAAAACCACACGGACTACCCGAAAATACAATGTCTGCATATATATATATATATATATATATATATTATATATGTTTTGAGGTAAAACTGCGTGTGATGATTTATAATAAAATAATATTTTATTACCGACGTTTCACTAGGGTTTCACCTAGCTTTATCAAGGTTATAAAACAAAAACAAAATGGAATAACAAAGTACAAGATGACAATAATTAAAACACAGCCATCTAGGAAAACAGATCTAGATGACTAGACAGAGAGTTGAGAGAGAGCCTCCAGATGTTAGCGGTGTATGTTATCTCCTACTTCTTGTCACGGGACCTTCCCGGAGTTGGTCTAATGGACGAGTTTCATTCTCAGATGGTGGTGGAGCATCAGCCTGCAATAGTCTAGTATGTCCACTTCTCGTTAAACGAACACCCTGGAGAACTGGATGATATTCATTAATATTTGTTGGCGGAGCATCGTCCTGCAGCGGTCTAAGATGGGCATAAAATGTTATTTTATTATAAATCATCACACGCAGTTTTACCTCAAAACATATATTTTCATATATATTATATATGACATAATGAAATTCTTTCGAGTTTCCGAGTTAAATAAGTTTTATTACCAACGTTTCGAACAGTTCTCCCTGCCCATTCTCAAGGTAACGACATACAAATTAAAAAACATTGAGTAAACAAACAAGACAATAACAAATAATATAAAAGACAAAACAAGTCACTGCAACTGCTCAGCATTACATTTAAGATCTTTGCGATGACCTTAACAGGCGTTTGGTAGGTGGAGCTTCAGGTGGCTTCTTTCTTCTCCTATCCACTCTAGCTGGAGGAACTACATTTTCCGTGGCAACTGGGGGTATTATCGGCACCACATGGCTATCACGTAGCGCCAGTTTCCAGGTGGGTGCTAGTCTTTTCGCATCATCTCGTATGTTTAAGTTATGCGGTCGTTTCTCCATTTCGACGGCTTCTCTAACAATACGAGATACTTCATGGTCCACTCTGGCAACAGTCTTTGCGTTCGCGAAATCTATCCAGTGCTCCTTCTCAAAATAGTGCTGGAAAAGAGCAGATGTAGTTTGCCTGTTTTTTATTGCAGTTCTATGCTCGTCCAGACGTGCTGAGATTTTACGGTTCGTCCTTCCGATATATGTTTTCTCACAACACCCGCAAGGAATTTCGTATATTCCATGAGCTTCATGAGGAATCACATCTTTCACATTTCTAAGCATTGATGAGATCTTAAGTTCAGCTTTAAAGATGGTTCCAATGTTGTTTTTCTTTACGAGTCTGCTTATTTTATCTGTGGTGCCTTGTACATACGGTAAATATGCCATGCTTCGGTATTTCTCTACTTCTGGAGGATTTAAGTCCTTCTTCTTAGGAATTCTGTTAAACGCTTTGGAAATAGATTTGTCGGAATAACCATTCGAAAGAAGAGCTTCCCGAAGTCCCTTCATTTCTTCTGTTATATGTTGTTGGTCAGATAGCCTCTTTGATCGTGTAGCGAGAGTGTTAACAACTGAGAATAGTTGAGCAGGATGGCGGTGTGATGAAGCATTTAAATATCTATTAGTATGTGTCGGTTTACGATATACGGTATGGGCAAAGCTTTCGTCATGTGTTTTCATTACCAACACATCCAAAAATGGAAGGCGGTTATCTTGTTCAACTTCCATTGTGAACTTAATATCGTCATGTAAACTGTTCAAATAATTTAGAAAATTATCAAGCTCTGCTCTACTATATACCCAGATGGACAATATATCGTCAATATATCTTAGCCAAACAATTGGCTTCAATGGAGCATTCTCAAGAGCTTTAGTTTCCAAAAAATCCATGAATATGTTTGCAATAACTGGAGAAAGAGGTGATCCCATCGGCGCTCCCTTGACTTGTTTATACATATTACCTTCATACCGAAAGTATGTGTTTGAGAGACAATGCTCTATGAGATCTAATATATACTGTGGGGGCTTTATTTGGGTCTTGATAATCTCTAAGGTTTCACCAATAGGCACCTTTGTAAACAAAGATACAACATCAAAGCTTACCAAAATGTGTTCCTGCTGAGCTTTATAGTTTTGAAGAAGTTCGATAAAGTGCTCTGAATTCCGAACATAAGAGGCTACTTCTTCTGCATATGGTTGAAGGTATTTTGCAATATGTTTGGCGAGTAACTGCACAGGAGAACCAAATGAGCTTACAATTGGCCTAAGAGGGGCGCCTTCTTTATGAATCTTAGGGAGACCATATATTTTGGGACATCGTGACGACTTTTCTCTTGGGATTAAATATTGTTTTACCTCAGGATCAAAGTTAGAAGCTAAAATTCTTGCCTTAGTTGTCTTCTCTAGGTATGTGGTAGGGTCACCTCGCGTGTGTGCTTTATACGCTGGATCATCTAAGAGAGCTTCCATCTTCAACTGATAGTCTTTCTGGTTTAGAACGACTGAAGCATTGCCCTTATCTGCTCGTAAAACTATAATATCCTCATTCTTACGTAGCGAATTCAAGGCTAGCATCTCGTCGCGAGTCATGTTTCTAGCAGGAGGTTTTGCTTTACGAAGAATGTGGCATGTATCTTGCCGTATGGTTTCAGCTACACTAGGAAAACGCTTAAGTCCCGCCGCGTTGATGGATGAGCGTAATTTTTTTTAAACGAAAAAAGCGTAAAATTGCGATTTTTTTAATAGATAATTTTTCGATTACGCTCAAATTTCACACGAATATATTAATTCATAAAATAAAGTTCTGTGAAAAAATCATTACAATCGGATAAAGCATGTAGGTTTTATTCGTCGAAGAAATGTTAAAAATTGAAAAAAAATCGTAAAATTGCGATTATCATGAGAAACGATTTTTTGATTGCGCTAAAATTTCACAAGAATATATTAATTCATAAAATTAAGGTTCTGTGAAAAAATCATGACAATGGGATAAAGCATGTAGGTGTTATAAGTCGAAGAATTTTTTTAAAAAACGAAAAAAATCGTAAAATTGCGATTTTCATGAGAAATAATTTTTCGATCGATTTTTCCCCTCGTGCAGTTCTTTGTTCAGAGATTTCATAGACCTCCATAAAATTTCATCACAATTGGAGTATTGGTTTAGCCGGAATCGTGTTCACAGACACACAAAAATACCAAAAAAAAAAAAAAAAAAAAAAACATTCCGGATTTTTTCTCCAGTGTAGTGAAATGGAATCTTCGCTTCGCTCGCTACGCTCATCCAATCATCTGGGAGACCAAATATTGCCGATTCAACCCCTGTTATAATATTTTCTGTAGGTATCCTCGAGGGTGCGATCGAAAGTTAAATCCTTTTTTTGTCTAAAAGATGATCTGAAAGGTTGTGTACTAAGTTCACATATTGTGATGATCTCAGTTGTAACTTGAATATTGCCGCCCAGCCTCTACTTGTTAGCGAGTTTGGGTTTGTTATGTTGGCAATGCGCACGGCGCAATGCATTCTGGGACTAGTGAGACTGACTAGCAATGGAGGCTAAGACTAGACCTGTGGCGTGCTTATAACTTGTACTGTTCTGCATCTTAATTAATAAAGAACTCATTCCTAAATAACCAGTGTGTTACTATATTATTACATGGGTAATATTACATGGTGTCAGAAGTGCCAGAAGTGTCAGAATAAGTGTCAGAAGTGATGCAAGATTGTAAACTGTAAGTACGCGCCGACGCAGGCAGGGCAAGTCAGGGCCTAGGCTAGCTAGGCGAAGCCTAGAACTAGGGCCTAATACGACAGCGTCTTGAAGCTGGGTAAGAGGGCCAAACGCTCTACCAGCAATTCAAATCGTGAAAACAAAGCCGTCAGGGAACGCAGGCACAAGCTGATAGGCACGTAGAGCGTGCAATAAGGGGGTGAGATGTGTCCCCCCAAATGACAAAGAAGAGTGTTCAGAGCCACTCTAAATGATTCTGTTTGTCAGACCCTGTTAGGCCTGCATAATGAAAGTTGCCTAATGAAAAACATAAGGTCCCAAGTATGTAAAATACTACTGGGATATGCGGTATGATTTATCCTTTGAAGACGGTTTAGTTTTTTGGGCGACCGATTGTTGGTACCACCACAGCTTAGAAAGAGTATGCTTGATCTTATTCATGAAGGGCATATGGGGATTAATAAAACTAAAAACAGAGCACGACAGGTCCTGTTCTGGCCTAGTATGACCAAGGATATAGAGAAAGTTGTCCGAACCTGTAGTGCATGTGAAAAATATCAGAAGAGAAATTGTAAAGACCCTTTACAACCTCATCCTATCCCGTATCGTCCATGGGAAAAACTAGCAGCAGACTTGTTAGATTTTCAAGGGAAGTCTTTTCTAGTAATTAAGGATTATTATTCCAAGTGGATAGAATTGATTCAGGTGTCTAATAAAACAGCGCGAGAACTCATCAATAAGTTCAAATCGGTGTTCTCACGCTATGGTATATGTGACCTGTTGGCATCAGATAATATGCCGTTTGATAGCAAAGAGTTTAAAAAAATTGCTAAGGAATACAGTTTTGAAACTGTAACCTCAAGTCCAAGGTATCTGTAGTGTTTTGAATGTGTGTGTGTAAGTTGGCAGCACTGACTGACCAAAGTGAAGTAGTGAATAAAGATGGATGCTAGAAGCTAAACCTTGTCAAGTGAGTTCATTACATTGGCGACGAAAAAAAGCGTGATTCAATTCGATGTTATACACGAAACAGTGATTGAATTCGGTAGTGTACAACAGTGTTTCAATACGAGCGAGCGTGCAACGTAAGCTACAATGGATTCAGAGAACTCCAGCATCAAACCTTTCGTGCCCGGCGTGGACCACACCAGCACCTCACAGCGATGGGACCGCTGGCTCAGGGCGTTTGACTTGTACGTCTTGTCGAAGGGCAATAACTTCAGGACCAAGACAAAGGGCTCTACTACTACACGTAGCGGGGGCGGCTGTACAAGACATCTGGTTTGCACTTCCGTCGGCGAGCCGAGAAGTAGCCACGGGTGAGTGTGAATATGCTAAATGCAAGTCTGTGTTGGACGAACAGTTCAAACCTCAAACCTGCTTCGCCCACCAGCGCCAAGTGTTCCGCGCAATGGCGCAGGGCGAGGAAACGGTGGCCCAGTTTATTACGCGTCTGAGAGGCCAGAGCTGTTACTGTGACTTTGGGGATAAAGAGGAATATAATATCCTAGACCAACTGAGGGATAAATGCCGATTACCCGAGGTACGTAAAGATTTCATTAAAGAGGGAGACAGGTTAACTGTTGATAGGGCTCAAGAGATCGCAAGAGCAATTGAAGCCTGCACACAACGTGCTAGTTTCGGCGAGGCTGAGAACGTTGCACGGGTGACGTCATCGCCCGGCCAGTCAAGCAACCGGCGTTCCGGTCGGCCTGGCTCGAGGCTAGCATGCTATCGATGCGGTAATACCAACCATCTCGCGCGCGACGCGAAATGTCCCGCGAGAGGGAAGAAATGTATGAAGTGCGGTATTGAGGGGCACTTTGCTAAAATATGTAAAACCAAGGGTGACAAACATGGAAATAGACAAGATAAAAATGATTCTTCACAGAAAATGGGGTCCAAAGTCCATAATTTAAATGAAGGAGAAGAAGAAGAAGCCCAAGGTTACACTTTTGCTGTTAGGGGGGAGATCGGGCATAAAGATTGCTTCATAAAAGCTGAGGTGGGAGGTGTTTCAATTAAGCTGATGATTGATTCGGGGGCTTCCTGTAATGTCCTAGATAGGAAGACATGGGAGACTTGCAAGCAGAATAAAATCAAGGGGAAATGTACAGTTACTACAAAAAACATTTATCCTTATGGGAGTACCCAAACCCTTAAAGTATTAGGCAAATTCACCACAGAAGTGAAAATTGGAGGGGAAAAGGGCCAAGAAACAATATTTTACGTGGTAGACGGTGACGGAGTACCGCTCTTGGGGAGCAGTTCTGCCAGAGACCTGGGCGTTTTAAAAACCGGGTTTCCTCTGAATGCAATAAGTTCCAGACCCACCCAAGAAGAGAATTCTACACTGCAAGAGAATTCTACACTGCAAGAGAATTCTACACTGCAAGAAAATTCTACACTGCAAGAAAAGACTACGCTGCAAAAGGTTAAGTAAGAATTCCCAACTGTCTTCACCGGCGTAGGTAAACTTAAAGATTTTAAGTTGAAACTTTGCATTAAGACAGATGTCACACCAGTGGCATTGCCAGTCAGGAAGACGCCTCACCAGCTAAAGACGAAAGTAAGTGAGAAAATAGAAGAACTCCTAGCTAATGACCTTATAGAGGAGGTGCGTGAACCAGCAGAGTGGGTTTCACCGGTGGTGTTGACTCAGACCAATTCAGGTAAGCTGCGACTATGTGTCGACATGAGGTTGCCAAACGCTGCAATTGTACGGGAGCGACACATGATACCAACCATTGAAGAGATAACGCCGGAACTACGAGGAAGCACTGTGTTCAGTAAGTTGGACCTTCGCTCTGCGTTCCACCAGATTGAGCTCGACGAGGGGTCACGAGGGATAACAACCTTTATATCCAGCGCAGGGTTGTATAGGTACAAAAGGCTGTTTTTTGAGATCAACTGCGCGCCCGAAATATTTCAGCGCATAATAGAAGACGTTGTAGCCGAGTGCGAAGGAGTATGCGTCTTTATAGATGACTTCATCGTTCACGGGAAAACCCAAGCACAGCACGACCACAGACTGCGGATTGTGATGCAGACATTCGCAGAGAAGGGGCTCACACTTAATCCAGACAAGTGTGAGATCAGCAAACCTAAAGTGGACTTCATAGGGCACCTGATTTCCAGTCAGGGGATCAAGCCACTACATAGCAAAGTACTGGCGGTCCGGGACTTTAGGGAACCAAAAACTAAAGAGGAATTGAAAAGTTTCCTTGGTATGGCAGGGTACTGCTCCAGGTTCCTTCTCAACTATTCTACGGCTACAAAGCCGCTGAGGCGACTTTTGAGACAAAACGTTAGCTTCAAGTGGGGGCAGGAGTAGACGGATGCGTTCAACAATATTAAGGAAATGTTATCAGACGAGAGAACTTTGGGATTCTATACACCGGGAGCACCGACGACGATCATCGCAGATGCTAGCCCGTATGGGCTCGGGCCGTCTTAGTTCAAGAACAGGAAGATGGGCCAAGGATAATAGAGTTCGCAAGCAGGTCACTCACAGATGCCGAGAAAAAGTTCAGTCAGGTCGAACGCGAGGCACTTGGACTGGTATGGGGGTGCGAAAGATTTCACCACTACGTGTACGGGGGCGAGTTTACATTGATTACCGACCATAAACCACTCCAATTCATTTTCGGGACCAAGTCCAAGCCATGCGCGAGAGTAGAGCGATGGGTGCTTAGACTCCAGTGCTATAACTACAAGGTAGAATACCAGCCAGGGAGAAGCAATATTGCTGATCCACTGTCGAGACTATCAGTTAACTCAAGGAATACCGAAACAACAGAAGATCCAGATCATCATGTTCGATGGGTAGCAAGTCAAGCTGTTCCCAAAGCTATGAGCCTGGAAGAAATCGAAAAAGAATCCAGACAAGACCAGGAAACATCTCTATTAAGGAGGAGCATCGAAACCGACACATGGCCGGATGAGCTGAAGAAATTCAAACTCATCAAAAGTGAACTATGCGTGTACCAATCCACGGTTATCCGGGGAACCCGCATATTCATACCTACAAACCTAAGAGACAGGGTGCTCGAACTAGCACACCAGGGGCATCCTGGCATAGTCTTGATGAAACATAAATTGCGTTCAAAAGTCTGGTGGCCAGCATTAGATAAGGCAGTGGAAACGTTCTGCAGACACTGCCATGGGTGCCAGGTGGTCAGCTCACCCAGCCGCCCAGAACCTGTGATTAGAACCAGATTACCAGACAGACCGTGGCAAGACTTGGCGATAGACTACTTGGGACCGCTCCCAAATGGACAATACGTGTTCGTTGTCATCGACTACTATTCAAGATTCCACGAGGCCGTGCTATCACCTAGCGTCACAACCGCTAAAACTATCGACCTGTTAGAAGAAATCTTCGCACGATTCGGACTACCGGAATCGATCAAATTGGACAATGCGGCATACTTCACTAGCAACGACTTTCATGATTATTGTATCACCAACAACATCGAGTTGAGATACTCGACGCCAGAGTGGCCGCAGGGGAATGGCGAAGTGGAGCGACAGAATCGGTCCATAATGAAGAGACTTCGCATAGCAGCAGCAGCTGATCAAGACATCAAGACTGCCTTGAGAGAATATCTCTTTCTCTATCGAACAACACCCCATTCTACAACGGGCTGCACTCCGGCTTCATTGATGTTTGGACGAGAGCTTCGTGACAAAGTTCCAAGTATACAATCATGTACCTATCCAGATGAAGAATTCCGAGATCGGGACAGGGAAATGAAGGAGTTAGGGAAAACATACATCGATCAAAGACGAGGGGCAGTAAGCAGCAACATATCTGTAGGAGACTACGTGTTGGCGCGTCAAGAGAAACGCAACAAGTTTACCACACCGTATAACACAGTACCGTTCGAGGTTACCGAGAGGGATGGCAACGCCGTGACGATCTGTTCGCCAGCCGGTGCACAGTACCGTCGGAACGTGAGCCACGTACGGAAGTACTACTCCCCACAACCTGCAAGCCCTACACTCAATCCAATCCTTTCGACACATATCACAAATCCCGAGAACCATGTTCCCGACCAACCAGCATATACCTCACTGGAGAACAATCATCACCCTCCTCCTATAGTCACAATTAATCAAAACATAGATGTTCCATTGTCTCCACAGTCTCCTAGACCTGTAGCAGGAGACAGATCAACCCCGCTCCGACCAGGGAACCGTGGGAGCGAAGAGGCCAGGCCGAGCCGCCAACGCAGACCCCCGGTTTGGATGAGTGACTATCAACTGTAGAAGATTAATGATCATGTGAGGTGTCCTTATCATTCCATTGACAATTCCGATTATAGTAGTTAATAACAAAATAGTTCGTCCACATCAGTAGTTTACCAACGTGAAAGTTTAATTATGTTTATGTTAATGAAACGTAGTATGTAGTTCAATCATAACCATAATTAGTGATTACATAAGAAGAAGTGAAGATCAAAGACATTATAAATCATTATCCATTCAATATAATATTGGAGGTACCTAGTTTGTAGTTTCAAATCACTTTGAGAAAAAGGGAATGATGTAGTGTATTGAATGTGTGTGTGTAAGTTGGCAGCACTGACTGACCAAAGTGAAGTAGTGAATAAAGATGGATGCTAGAAGCTAAACCTTGTCAAGTGAGTTCATTACAGTATCCTAAATCAAATGGTATGGCTGAAAATGGTGTGAAATTGGCGAAAAATATGTTGAAGAAAGCAGACCATTTGGGTACTGATGTTTATCTCTTATTACTAGAGTATAGAACTACACCAATAACGGGCACAACATTTTCTCCATCGTAGTTACTAATTAAATTAAATTAAATACTAAGTTACTAATACCTACAATCTCCAAGCTGTTGCAACCGGCAACACAGGAAAACAGGGTCATGGAAACACTCGAAACTTTGCAAGATACACAAAAGTATTTCCATGACAAACAGGCTAAACCCTTGTCTGAATTGACAAAAGACCAACCCATTCTCATTAGGAATGATAAAGTCTGGGAACCGGCTATAGTAGTGTCAAGGCATGACACACCTCGATCATACTTGGCAAAGAGAGAGGATCGATCTGTTTTGAGGCGAAACAGACACGATCTAATGCCATTCAGCAACCGGTTCAGACTTAAGACTGAACTAGTTCCAAATGAGGTAGGGGTAGATTCAAAAGAGGGTGTAGGAGATGAGAGTATTACGTTGGGAATGCAAGCGGAAGTGAATAGATCTGAACCTCGTGTAAGTGGCAGAGTAAGAAAGGTACCAGAAAGGTTTAAGGATTATGTCATGAAGTAACTTTGCTTGTAAAGCCTAAATAGGTTTACACTATTATCTACACTATTACTATATGGTATAAAAATTTGTTTAAGAGTTTGTAGAATTAATTAAGTAAAACAAACTTTCATTATTGTATTTTGTGTGTAAATCATAAATTGTTGTCATATGTAACAAAACTTGTAATTTGATTATTTGTGTGATTATGTGTGTGATTATCTGTCACAACTGTATTTGAGAGACATTACATCCTAACTTGTAATTGTATTGTTTAAAGTAACCTTGCTAACAGTAATCTCATTTGAAACTTTAATTGTCTAAAAGTAATCTATCAAACAAGTTAAAGAAAGGGACGTCACTTGACTTAAGGGGGAAGATGTGATGATCTCAGTTGTAACTTGAATATTACCGCCCAGCCTCTACTTGTTAGCGAGTTTGAGTTTGTTATGTTGGCAATGCGCACGGCGCAATGCATCCTGGGACTAGTGAGACTGACTAGCAATGGAGGCTAAGACTAGACCTGTGGCGTGCTTATAACTTGTACTGTTCTGCATCTTAATTAATAAAGAACTCATTCCTAAATAACCAGTGTGTTACTATATTATTACATGGGTAATATTACACATATTGTGGTTGTTTTACTGCAGGTTTTTGCTTACTATAAAGTATATTAAACTTTGCTATTTGTTTCATTGAAGTTAAGGCAGCAACGTCGTCTGCCCGTTGCTGTGAAAGATCATCTACTTGATACCATAGTGCAGCGTGAAGAGATGTTGATAAAGTACAATGCGAATCATATAACTTTTGACTCACCTCATCTAGTTGACGTCTTTTTGAGTGAATAGAATCGCGAAGCAGCGTCATACTTGTATTCCGTAATATTTTTGCAATCGATGGTGACTTGTTATGAAAGGTGACCTTCATAGAAACTGGTATTATTCCTTGGTCACGACACCGACACAGAAAGGCGATATCGCAAAGCAAACTTGCTCGTTTACTTCTAAGTTTTTCAAACGTCTTGGCTTTGTGGTGAAGTTCTTCCCCGTGGAAGTTAAT
The DNA here is from genome assembly GCA_024449915.1 of Sweltsa coloradensis. Taxonomy (NCBI): domain Eukaryota; kingdom Metazoa; phylum Arthropoda; class Insecta; order Plecoptera; family Chloroperlidae; genus Sweltsa; species Sweltsa coloradensis. Next base: position 105,672 of record JAMZAV010002735.1, read on the forward strand.
AATGTTTTTACGTAGATTTTCTCGGATATAATGTGACATAATGAAATTCTTTCGAGTTTCCGAGTTAAATAAGTTTTATTACCAACGTTTCGAACAGTTCTCCCTGCCCATTCTCAAGGTTACGACATACAAATTAAAAAACATTGAGTAAACAAACAAGACAATAACAAATAATATAAAAGACAAAACAAGTCACTGCAACTGCTCAGCATTACATTTAAGATCTTTGCGATGACCTTAACAGGCGTTTGGTAGGTGGAGCTTCAGGTGGCTTCTTTCTTCTCCTATCCACTCTAGCTGGAGGAACTACATTTTCCGTGGCAACTGGGGGTATTATCGGCACCACATGGCTATCACGTAGCGCCAGTTTCCAGGTGGGTGCTAGTCTTTTCGCATCATCTCGTATGTTTAAGTTATGCGGTCGTTTCTCCATTTCGACGGCTTCTCTAACAATACGAGATACTTCATGGTCCACTCTGGCAACAGTCTTTGCGTTCGCGAAATCTATCCAGTGCTCCTTCTCAAAATAGTGCTGGAAAAGAGCAGATGTAGTTTGCCTGTTTTTTATTGCAGTTCTATGCTCGTCCAGACGTGCTGAGATTTTACGGTTCGTCCTTCCGATATATGTTTTCTCACAACACCCGCAAGGAATTTCGTATATTCCATGAGCTTCATGAGGAATCACATCTTTCACATTTCTAAGCATTGATGAGATCTTAAGTTCAGCTTTAAAGATGGTTCCAATGTTGTTTTTCTTTACGAGTCTGCTTATTTTATCTGTGGTGCCTTGTACATACGGTAAATATGCCATGCTTCGGTATTTCTCTACTTCTGGAGGATTTAAGTCCTTCTTCTTAGGAATTCTGTTAAACGCTTTGGAAATAGATTTGTCGGAAAAACCATTCGAAAGAAGAGCTTCCCGAAGTCCCTTCATTTCTTCTGTTATATGGTGTTGGTCAGATAGCCTCTTTGATCGTGTAGCGAGAGTGTTAACAACTGAGAATAGTTGAGCAGGATGGTGGTGTGATGAAGCATTTAAATATCTATTAGTATGTGTCGGTTTACGATATACGGTATGGGCAAAGCTTTCGTCATGTGTTTTCATTACCAACACATCCAAAAATGGAAGGCGGTTATCTTGTTCAACTTCCATTGTGAACTTAATATCGTCATGTAAACTGTTCAAATAAGTTAGACAATTATCAAGCTCTGCTCTACTATATACCCAGATGGCAAATATATCGTAAATATATCTTAGCCAAACAATTGGCTTCAATGGAGCATTCTCAAGAGCTTTAGTTTCCAAAAAATCCATGAATATGTTTGCAATAACTGGAGAAAGAGGTGATCCCATCGGCGCTCCCTTGACTTGTTTATACATATTACCTTCATACCGAAAGTATGTGTTTGAGAGACAATGCTCTATGAGATCTAATATATACTGTGGGGGCTTTATTTGGGTCTTGATAATCTCTAAGGTTTCACCAATAGGCACCTTTGTAAACAAAGATACAACATCAAAGCTTACCAAAATGTGTTCCTGCTGAGCTTTATAGTTTTGAAGAAGTTCGATAAAGTGCTCTGAATTCCGAACATAAGAGGCTACTTCTTCTGCATATGGTTGAAGGTATTTTGCAATATGTTTGGCGAGTAACTGCACAGGAGAACCAACTGAGCTTACAATTGGCCTAAGAGGGGCGCCTACTTTATGAATCTTAGGGAGACCATATATTTTGGGACATCGTGACGACTTTTCTCTTGGGATTAAATATTGTTTTACCTCAGGATCAAAGTTACACAATGTTTGATTTATATATATATATATGTTTATAGCTTAGGCCTACACGGCATTTATAACCAAATATGTCTAGTTCTCTTTGTCATTGACTTTTCACACTGACAGGAGGCTTCAACTCACAAACGAGCTAGTTACAAAGATCTGAGAATGTTTTTCAATAGCCTAGATTAATATAACTGTGAAAACATGTAAGTAAGTAAGTAATTTTATTCATTTGACTAATACAGAGTAGAAGTATAACACTTTCACCTATTCGAGAGAGAGAGAGAGAGAGAGAGAGAGAGAGAGAGAGAGAGAGAGAGAGAGAGAGATAGGTGGAGTGAAATGAATAAGGCGATAATAAAATTAAGGTTAACAAATGTTATAGATAATACATAAATAAAATTAATGTAATAATACAATATGAAACATAAAAAATGCAATTACATTTACAATGATGCACACAATAATAATTACTACATTGTAAATATTGATATTAATGACAATCAACAAGGTAATTTATTTGGGAGAGCCGTCAGATAGAAACTCATGAAGTGAGTAATAACTGTTTTTAAGCAGGAAGGACTTAAGATTAGATTTGAAAGAATTGTCAGATGGGCATAAGCGAATTTTATTCGGAAGGTTATTATAAATAATTGATGCTAAGTAGTATGGACCTTTAGAGAAAAGGGAAAGATTATGAGAGGAAATGTGAACTAAATTGCTGGAACGTGTAAAGTGATCATGAGCAGTTGTGTTTTGCTGGAAGATGTGGGTATTAAGGCGAACAAAAAGAGATGCTGACTGAATCAGGACACATGCTAGTGTTGGGATTTCTAATTGTCGAAAGAGTTCCCGACAAGATCGCTTTCTAGAAGCTCCCGCTATTATCCTGATTGCTCTTTTCTGGAGGATGAAGACTCTTTTCGCATGAGGTGATGCACCCCAGAAAAGTGCACCATACGAAAGGTGGGAGTGGATAAATGCAAAGTATGTAATACTCAAAATATGAGGTTGGACTATAGTTTTAAGTTTCCTGAGTATATAGCACCCACTAAGAATTTTAGATGAAACAATGTTTGTTTGACCCGACCAATCCAAAGTCTCTGTTAGGATTAATCCTAAAAGTTTAAATGAATAAGAGCGAATAATGTGGTTACTCCCAATTTGGATTAGAGGGCTTGACAGGGGTATATTTTGGGGAGTATGAAAATTCATGTATACTGTTTTGGGAAGAGATAATGAAAGAATGTTTTGCTGGCAGTACTGAGACATTTGCACAGCCTTTTGATTTAATATCATTGGAAAGCTAGATATATTGTGTTTGGGGGCAGTTAGCAGATGACTGAAGTCATCTGCATACTGTATAAGAAGTCCACCGGTTAGGTGTAGCTGCAGGTCATTAACATGAAGGAGGAAAGCTAAGGGACCTAATATCGAGCCTTGAGGGACTCCTTTAACTAATTTTTGAGGATCTGAGAGAACTGTTTTTGTTAAATTATTGTCAACAGTGCGGATAGCCACTACTTGTGAGCGTCCAGATAGGTATGATGAAAGCCAACTTTGAGCAACACCTCTGATCCCATAGTACTCCATTTTTGACAGAAACGTCCTGTGATCAATTGAATCAAAGGCCTTGCTAAGATCATAAAATATGCTAACTGCCTGTTCTCCTTTATCAAGGGCGGAATATACATGTGAGAGGAAACTGAAAAGAGCGGAAGTTGTTGATCAATGTTTAAGGAAACCATGTTGACTTGGTGAAAGAACGTTGTGATGATTGAGATGTGCCATAAGGCGGTCATGCATGATGTATTCATAAACTTTAGAAAAAGACGATAAGATTGTGATTCTGGCGGTAGTTGTTTTTGTCAGATTTTTTCCCTTTTTTCTTATAGATTGGTATTACCTTTGCTATTTTAAGATCATAGGGAAAGATACCTGATGAAATAGACTCATTAATAATGTAAGATAGGGGAAGAGATAAAAAGTGGGAGCATTTTGCCAAGAGTGATCCTGGAATTTCACCCAGCCCAGCTGAGTGTCTTGTGCTTAGTTTTTTCAATATATTTGCCACTTCCCTGGGAGTGGTTGGCTTCAGAAAAATGGTTTGAACTGGGCTAGGGAACCTTTTTGGGTGATATTGTGAAGAGGGTTTAGAATTCCCTGTTGAAATTGCTGATGGCACATTAATGGTGGTGAAAAATGTATTGAAAATATTGCCCAATGAAGTTGGGTTAGATACTAGTTTTCCTTCATGCATTATGGTGATACTTTCTTTGGATATGGGCGAAGAAGTCTGAGATTTGATTACGGACCAGGCCATTTTAGAGATGTTAGAGGAGTCGGCTATTTTGCGGCTATAAAATTGAAGTTTTGATTGTCTAATGTTTTTGGCATGAGACTTTTTTAGGGCCAAGTATTGCTCTTTACTAACCGATCTATTTTGGGAGTGTTTCAATGATGAGTGAAGATTTCTTAGTGTTTTTCCCTCACAGCGAAGAGCCTGAGTAATCCATGGGTTGCCTACTGGTTTCCGAATTTGAATTGTTTTCAGGGGAAATGCTTCATTGAAGTGAACCAAGAAAGTGGACACAAAAAATGAGTATAAAACATCAGCATCTGCTGTAAATGATAAAGATGACCATTGTTCACCACCTAGCCGTGAGATAAAGTGAGCAATATTTTCATCATTGTAAAAACGTTTTTGAGTCAGAATCTTTGAGTGATAATGGGAGAGGGATAGGTCAAGAAAAAGGGCATGATGGTCGGAAAGCCCTGGATCACGCACTGTAGCAGTGAGAGAGAGAGAGAGATTCGTCGATGGAGGTGAAAATATTATCAATCAAGGATTTACTGGAAAGTGTGACTCTTGTAGGAGATGTGATGGTAGCATACATATGAAAGGAATTAAGTAAATCAATTAGTTCAGTGCTGGTGGTAGATTGTGTTAAGAGGTCAATATTGTGGTCTCCACAAATTATGTAAGAGGCCTTGGGGAATTTCTTTGTTATAAACACTAGCATTTTCTCTAAGGAGGAGAAGAAAACTTTAGGATCACTAAGTGGAGATCGATACAAAGATATGATTATAAAATGAGAATTAAAGATGTGCCATGAAGCCCCAGAGCATTCAAAAGACTTTTCAATGTTAAAGTTTTTAATTTCAGCTATAGGAGAAATGTTAAGATGAGGTTTAGCAAATATAGCCACACCTCCATGAATAAATGAGGAGCGGCAAAAGATATCAACATTAACATAGTTTGGGATACAAAAGGAGTCAATTTCAGAAATTGTAAGCCAGTGCTCTGCTATACAGAGGATATCTGGAGAAGAAGCACTGAGGAATAGCTCTAGCTCTTCTATTTTATTCCTTATTGATTGTATATTTAGAAACACTAATTTAGAATGTGTTCTGAGAGGGACCTGTGACGATGCTATGTTTTGTTTTTTCTGGGGGTAGTGCGGGGAAAATCCTGAGAAGACGAGGTGATAGTTTTTTTTTACTTTAGTTTTTGTTTTGTTTGCTAAAATAGGGGCTGCCATGTTTGGCCTTGCTGATGACCGTGTGAGTATGGGGTCACGCTGGAAGCTAAGGCTAGGCTTACCCCTTGGGGTTTTAGTACTAGTTTTTAGCTTTGGCTTTACATGGATTGACTGGCGAAGTGGTTGTGAAGATGAAGGTTTAGGCTTTACAGTTTGTTGAGTCGACTCTTCTATTCGTAAAATAGATGCGTGATGTGTGCTAGCAGGGGTCGACGTAGAGCTCACGCCGGGGTCAACAGATGAGTGCATCATGAATGGTAGTTGCTTTGCACATTCCTCATTACGTTCTGATTGGAGTCGGAACTCCAAACTCACTGGACAGCTGCGTAAACCTTCTTGCATTCTTGGAACTTGGAGCTTATTTGAGGGTTGTTTTTTGGAGTTAAACATTTTGTGCTCTGATTTACTTGTCGTTTGCCTCGTTTTTGGTGGCTGCATTCTTTTTGACTGTAGGTAATAAACGTTGATTTTAATATTAGAATTTATTAAAGTTTTGTATAATATGTTCTTTATGGTAGGCCAATGAAGACCATCTAGGCCACATCCAATTTAAGGCATTGCTACCCAGCAAACAGAAATCATCTTGCCCGCATCCTGCCCGTACGGGCAAGCCCGCATTGTAGCTCATCCTGCCCTTACGGGCAAGCCCGCATTGTGGCTTATCCTGCCCATACTGACAAGCCCGCATTGTAGCTCATCCTGCCCATACTGGCAAGCCCGCATTGTGGCTCATCCTGCCCGTACATGCAAACACGTACGCTACGCCATCTAGTATATACGCAAGTAACCCACGAACCAAAAATAAGAATAACAAAATTAAAAAATTAATCACTTTTAAGGGGTTTTACTAATTTCATATTAGAGATCGATAAGGAGAGAACAAGTACAATTATATAGACAGAACATCAGAAGTATAAATTTTATCGCCAAGACCCGGACTCGAACACGAGACACCTCCCTCCACTTCCGGACGCGTTCACCACTCGGATACTGCACCTGTGAGTAACTGGGCACGTTAGCTGGCTTACGAGCGTCTTTAGCCCATGTGCGTGTATTGCGGAACGTAGCACTGCAGACGCTACTTGCGTTTTCGGTATAATTTGTTATGTGTTTTGTTTTATTTTGTTTCTTTAACTTATGTTTCATGATTTTTTAACTAAAAATTAATATTTAAACTTAGATACTTTCATTATTTGTTTCATTGATAGGCTTCAACAAATATACTGAAATGAAACATACTCATATAGGCCTACTAATCGTAATGTAGAGAATAACTTTGATTATATTGGTTCTTAAATTTAAAATAAGTGAAGACATGACATTCAGCAGATAAAATGTTTTTTTAAATAGACTTAAAAATCTACATGAACATTTAACAAGAACAAAAATAGGCTTATTGGATTGTACAATTAACCAAACAAGCAATGACCAAAATTAATTTTGTATAGTAGGTGAGACTTAATTAACTTAATGTGAAACTTAAAAAAATGTGTATACAATTTCGGAGAGAATGCGTGAGGATTTGCTAAGAAATAATTATAATATGAATGTAATTGTAGGCCTACATAATGTAGTGCTTATACATAATATTGTGTAATATAATGGAAGTGTCATAAATCATTCATAATAGACTTAAATCAGTATATATATAAGATAACTAGGCCTATACATTGTGTGAATAAGCTTACAATCTGCTACTAATAATACAATTATTACAATGTTAATAACTTACTAGAAAAACGACTATCTCGTTGTTAGACGAGTGAGTGAGCCATGTTTTGAGTACCCAGTAACATTCCCTTTCTTCCCCTACCTAGGGCCTCTTCATGGCTATCATAGGCTATAGAGTGGCGCATTATGGCCTTACAGTTGACCCTCAAAACCCTATTAATTATAGCTTTATAATTATTATCAAACTTAAATGCAAATGTCCCGGGTACTCATCAACACATCGCTCACTCGTCCAACAACGACTTTGGCGTTTTCCTAGTCTAGTTGGCGAAGGTGCCCTTTATACCCGAAATGTGGAAGACCTAGGTTCAAACTTTAAGTGGGGAAAGATTTTCTAATTCCTGGATCGTAATTAAAAAATTTATAAAAATGTTTTGGAATGCATACTATACTACGAAAACATGGGCAGTACGAAATACGACCAAAGATTGCAAGGTTTACTCAATCTCTCAGCGGAATTTAGGGGAACCTTGAGCGTGCAAGATTCGATACATTTTGGTCACTGAATACAATCACGGCCTGACAAAAATGATTCGATAAAAATGACTTCTTCAAAACAAAACCATTGTCGTTAAATTAAAATAAAAACTACAAATTTCCATTATATTTTTCAATTTATTATTAATTTCTTGTAGGTTGAAATGGCAACGGATTTTTCTTATTTGGTTAGCAGTTCTCAGTTACCTGGTCACGGATGTCTGTTTAAAATTTAAGCTCAAACTATTTGGTCGTAGGGCCGTATGGGACCGGACAAACAAACAAACAAGATGTAAAACCAGTGTCAATTCATCTAACTACAATTCTCTTGAGTCCACTTTGCAGTGTTCCATCCTCAAACATGATGCCCGCATCTTTCTTCATCTTGCCATTAGGGCGAGATGGAGACTTGCCCGTAATCCACCCGCAACCATGATGCCCGCATGTTGCCCGTATCTCGCCCTTAGGGCAAGATACGGGTAAGATGGATATTAAATTTTACGGGCAAATTTCAACGTGCCCATAAACCGCCCTAACGGCAACATGAGGGCAATTACCAAGATGCCCGTAATCCGCAAATAGCCCGCACTGCCCACATTGCCCGTATGGGCCCCGCAAGTTGCCCGCACTGTTCTGTTTGCTGGGTAGTTCTTGTATATTATAAAATAAACAGAACTTTTTTAAGCTATTTAGCGATTTGGCAACATTATGGTACGTAGGCTTGTGATGCGACTGCTGTTTGATCACCAAGTTGCAGATAAGTCTACCCTTGCTTCGGAGAAAAACTGAGTCTCCAACTCTGGGCTCTCTGGACCGAAGGTAATCAATGCCGCCAAATTTAGATTTAAATTTAGTTGCAATTCCACGGTTAAGCTTCAAGTCTTCCGCCACACAATGCACAAGAGGTGTGTCGAGTGGGCATGAGAAAATATCACTTTGATGTTCACATAGCATGAAGTTGCAGCTCGGGGTTGAAGCAGACTTGTTGAACGTAGAGTTGCTATTGGTTTCATGTATTTCATGGTGCAGTGAAGTGATGCTGTGCGAATTTCGTGCATTAATTATCTCTGCCAGTTGGGATGCTAGTCTGGATTTACCACCAGCATTCAGGTGCAAACCGTGCACAGTAAACTCTGATCGTTTCATTACAGACATGTCCACAAAATAGCAATTTTTTTGTGCAGTGATGTATGTTTATAAATAGTCTGATTGATGTCTAGGATTCTTTTGTTGAAGTTTAACGTGTCATATCTAAATGGTATACCAACTATGATCAGAGGACAAGACCGTGGTGTTTTAATAAGTTTTTTCATATCATCCACAATCGCTTCACAGTCATTTGGCATGTTATTTGTGCCAGCAATTATAATAGTCCAGTCTCGGCAGTTTAAGGAAGGCATGGAAGAAGGGACGTCTTCAACTACATTTTTCAGCATTGCATGAGGTTTGCAAATGTTATAGACTTCATACTTTCCAGATAGCTGAGATGTGATTCTGTGGCTTAGCTCACGTCCATGGCTGTCACTAAACATACGCACTTTAGGTTGCTCCTGTGGATACGTTGACTTGCGCGGACCAAGAGTAGGTCTTAGCTTTTGATGTTGCACATGGATTGAGCCACGAGGTCTACCTTCACTTGGTATTAAAGGGAGATTGGATGATTCAATAGAGTGTTTGCGACACTGACACGAGGCAGAGGGTTTACTGCCATTACATAGTGGATCTAATTCAATTGAAATCTCACTACTACCGGCGCTACTTGTGCCGATTTCTGACAGCACATAAGGCTGTAGTTGGTTATAACATTTAGATTGAGTAGAAAGTTCCAGTTTTTTCTCGACGATGTTTAGTTTTACTTTGTAAATTTCAAAAAGCTCTTTATAGTTGTTGCATCTTGTTTTCAAATTATCTATAATACCATCTTGATTGTCAATAATAGTATATAATTTTTCTTTGTTATCCATTGAATCTAGTAATTTCTCCGTAAGTTCTAACATTTTTCCATCAATAGGCCTACTGTGGCTACTATGGATGTGTTGCAAATCTTTGTTTGTAGTAAAGTTTTGTGAAAGAATTTTCGGCAAAGTTTCAGTAGACTTATGTAGGTCCAATTTATTTGATTTAGGCCTAACTAGAAATGCTTCAGCTTGACCCGTAGCAACATAAGTATCAAGCGCCTGATGAACGTCAACTTTACGTTTATTAATTAGTGTATGAAATAATTTCTCAAGCATTCCTCTGTTGCTGTATATACCCTTTGGGGAAATGTCATATTTCGTGAACTCAAATTCAATGTTACCTTTTGACATTTTCTTAAGCAATAGTTCAAAAAATGCCTCGTGTTTTGTAGCTGTCATGTTGTTGGTTACAGTAATTGAAAATAAACAATACCATTTGTTTTCGTTAGATACGAAATGTTAGCATAAAATTTCTGTGAAAAATGCAATATTTAAAACTTTAAATGCGTATTAAATATTGTGGGTACTCACGAGATAACAATACCTGAGGTTTCAATGCTTCCTAGCTATGTTTTAACACTAAATGCACGTATAAAAACTCAATGAAACAACAATTCAATCATTTAAATGATATTACCAATGCACCATTTAAACTGAAACTAGTCACAGCCTTCTACAAGTATAATAATATAATAATAAGTGTGAATATTATTCTTATCATGTGTTTTCGGCAGGAGACTTTTTATAGGAATAATCGTGTGGTAGGAATTTTGGGGATAATCACATCCCTGAGCACGGAGTATAACAAGTATATTTGGATGAGCGAAGCGAAGACTTCAATTTCACTGACCCCCCAAAAAATTTAGCTCTGGTGTTTTTTTTTTGTTTTTTTTTTTTGTTTGTTTTTTTGTCTGTTTGTTAACTCTCTCCCAGGCAAACGGCATATCCGTTCCTGATGAAAATTTGACAGGACCTTCGAAATCTCTGAACTTAGAGGTGTATTGTTTTTGGGTACAATCGAAGAAATATTTCTCATGAATATCGTACTTTTACGATTTTTTTCGATTTTTTGTGCGATATTTTCGTGCCATTTGGGCCAATTCTGACCAAACGGGTGGGGCTACAACGTTCATGTTATACATGGACATTGAGGTTATGATGATGTAGTACATTTTTAAAGAAAAAGTTGCAAAAGTTAGCCAGTATCTATAGAAATAAAGCTTTTAATATAAGTTTTTTTGATTTTTTGTGCGATATTTTCGTGCCTTTTGGTCTAATTCTGACCAAACGGGTGGGGCTACAACGTTCATATTATACATGGACATTAAGGTTATGGTGATGTATTACCTTTTAAAAGAAAAAAGTTGAAAAAGTTAGCCAGAATTCATCGAAATAAAGCTTTTAATATAAGTTTTGTACGGTAAATAATAAAAATTGACAATAAACAATAGAAACTTGACAACAATCACTACAATGCGTAGGCAACAAAACAAAGCACTTGCAAAAGTAAAGATATCCCATGCAAACTAAAAACTTTAAAAAGCTCATCCATCAACGCGGCGGGACTTTAGCGTTTTCCTAGTAGTAAGAACAAGAAACGTTAAAGAAACGTAAAACGGAATTCAAAGCAATAAAAGTAAACATGAGTAGATACACAAGCTACACATACATGGTAGTACATGGTTAGTGACGTCTGCCGCTAGGCGGCGTTGAGTATCGTGTTGCACTGCTGGAACTAGGCTTATACGCGTTTCCAAGCAAAGATAGATGGCAGCACTAAAATGCAACATGTCGGACCGATCGGTGATAGAGGCGAGCTACTTACGGGAGCGCTGTATATTCAGTTATAGGTTCAACTTGATTTTTGTTATATTTCTGACCATTTGCGAAAACATTGTTGATTATGTCATATCGTCCACGTATTTTATTAGTAAAATTCGTAAGTTTTGGGTATCGGCTTTATTAAAAACGGGAATTTAATGGCATTTTAAATTACAACAAATAATTGAGATTATTTGATGATATAAGCTCGAAAAGAACAAACCACTCTGTTAAACTATTAAATACAGAAACAAGTGTATCAAATAATGTTGAATGATGAAGATCGATGATATTTTGCCATTAAATGTTGCCCACCAATACTAATTGTTTCAATAATTTACTTGATATCTAAAAATCAAAAGAGCTTCTAGCAAATTATAGCCCTACACTTGTTTTGCACGTTTTCTACATCGTTTTACAATGTAAACGCAATCGGAGTTGGCCTATAAAATTTTATCTTCTATACACTTAGGACTTCTGTTTTTTTTAAAAATACATTTTATTAAAAGTAGGCCTATTGAATAGCTGATGGCCTATTTTTTATTATTGTTTTATATGTCAATAATGGAATGACGCGTCATTCTGCAGACAGCTTTAAATCTTGTAGGTCAATCATTTTACAAATTCTATTGTAATAATATAAATCGTATTTATTATGATATTATGCAATAAATGAACAATGACGGTAAACGGTATATGTATAGGCCTACATTAATTATATAAGGTAGAAAAGGAGTTGGGACTTGTGCATAAGCCCTAATACAATTATTTTTTATTTTTGTTATTGTTTTGCTATTATTATGACTTTATTTATATAAAATTATGATAATAAAACTTAAGAAGTATATCTCAATTAAAAGTGCCATAAGAAGCGAGCGATACTGTATTTGTGGGTTTACTATGAGTTGTGAACATTCTTGACGGTTTGAATTTGATTTAGTATTTATCGTACCCTGTTAGCCTCTATTTAGTATATAGCCTATAAATACCAATGATTTATTATGATATTACAATTAGAGCATTGCCATTGTAATATGGATACAAATGCCATCCTCGGTGTCTCATGGGTGCATGGGGCGTAGGTCTGAATATAGTAATATTATTCTGGTGGACATGGTCTCAAATCCCGCATATTGAAGAGCGATTTTATCATTTTGGTGCACCCCCATGCTTTTGATTATCATCAATTAACAACATTTTGGGAGAGCAACGACAATGTACCTGTGATTGTACATATTTATAAGTGACAAACGCGGAATGCCATGTGTTCTTCAGGTAAGCACATAGCGCGTTCCTCCGACTATCACTGATCGGACAGTTGCATTTTTCGCCACCAGGTAGCAACCCCTTTGCTTGGAAACGCGTATTGGGTACCAGCCGTACTAAAACACCCTGCTACCAACCAACCATGCTAAAAATTATGAGCAACAATTACGATGTTTAACATATATACAATTTCTAGATTTAGTTCACTAACATATACTGTAGTTTTTGGTCCATGGATGGCCTTAGTCATCAAATTGGCCACCATTTCATCAGTACATTTATACTTAAGTTCAATCTTTTTCGATTCTACAGTTTCTCGTATGTAGTGATGTTGAATATCTATATGTGTTATGTCAAGGACGACATAGAGCAATGTTTCAGATCAAAGAAATAAATAACTATAAGGCTTGGCAAGTTTCAACACACGAATATTATATTGTACAATAAATACAGGTACAATAGTGAGCAACAAACAATAAACTGTGAATAAGAATAATTAATTACGAACAAGTAATAACATGGCTTACGCGACTACAGCCTACAACAGGGGCGAGGCTGTAACAAACAGCTGACGAGGCTATAAGCCTAGAGACTATCCCGATCTTCTCCCAGACGCAAAGTGATTTACTGCTACAGCATGAAAGCTCTCGCAGCGGCGTAAATGCCAGTACAGCCAGGCGCGCATGCGCAGAAGTAGAATGATTACAGATAGAAATCAGCTGCAGAGGTCCATAGAAATGGCGCGTATAAATAAAGTTAATAAATACACAATAAATATAAATAACTTGAAAACGAATGAACATAGCACCCACCTTGAAAGGCTAGGCTTTCAACAAAAAACATAAATGAGACACAAATGAATCACAGTGGACTAGTTCATAGGACATGGGCACAGATTGTTAGTGGCCCGCTTGAAGAGTCCTCGTGGGGTCTTGACAGTAACGACACGCACGATGCCATCAGCACCAGAGTGTAGAGTCATTACCCGACCGATTTCCCAGGTAAGGGGAGGACGGAAATCTTCTTTTATCATCACCAAGGAGTTGAGCTGGATGTCCTGACCTTTAGTACCCCATTTATGGCGCTGTTGGTTACCGCCGCCAGAAAGCTTGGAGTAGTTGTTGACCTCTCTGCCACCGCCCCAAGCAATTAGAACTAAGTGAGGTAAGGTCAGGTTCAACAGGTGAGGACAAAGTATCGGAGATGAGAAAATGAGCAGGGGTAAGTGGAAGTAAGTCATCAGGGTTTGAATAAAGTGGAGTGATAGGTCTAGAGTTAACGCAGGATTCGATTTGACAGAGCAAAGTAATTAACTCGTCAAACTGAAATTGAGCATTTCAATTTCAATTTCAATTTTTTATTAGGACAAATTGTACATTTTATGTAACAACAACACAATTTTTAGTGTATGTGTCCTTGAGCTAAATAAAAAAAAATGTTTATAATACTAATATAATGAGAAATTGTCATAATATGTAATACATTGTAAAAAATAATAATATTGAAAAGTAATAAAATAAGGTTCATTTCATTATATTATAGTTAATCAATAATATCAAGTGATAACAGGAATTTCTGTGAGTGTATCATTTAAGTAATCAATAAGATAATAGTAGGCTTTTAGAATTAAAATTTGTTTTAGTTCATGTTTGAAACGGTCATAGCTTGAAATGTTTTTAATGGATTCTGGAAGATGGTTATAAAGAGATTTATGTAAGTAGTCTGAGTTTACTTGTCCAAGTTTTGTGTGATATGATTTTAGCTTAAGGTAATTTTTTTTACGTGTGTCATGATCATGGACATTTGCATTTACTGAGTAGGTGTGTATATTTTTTTTAATTACTAATATTGATTTGAAAATGTATAAACATGAAATGGTAAGGATTTTGTGGCGAATAAAAAAAGGTTTGCAGTGTTCTGTGGGATCAAGGGAACAAATTGCTCTAATTGCTTTTTTTTGTATAATAAAAACTTTATGAATGTGGGTCGATATACCCCAAAATTCAATTCCGTAGCTTATATATGACTCAAATAATGAATAGTAGCATATTTTGGCTGTGGGGATGTTACTTATCTGCTTGATGGTCCTTATAGCATAACAAGACGAATTAAGTTTTGGTATTAATGTATTGATATGATCGTGCCATGTTAGATGTTGGTCAATTGTTAAGCCTAGAAATACATTTGATGAAACTTGTGTTATATTTGAATTATCTGAAAAATTAGTTAGGTATGGTATTTTATTTAAAGATTTAATCTTCTGAATTGAGTGGAATTGGATATAGTTTGTTTTTTTGGAGTTTAAAATAAGTTTGTTAGCTGTAAACCACCCATTTGATTCATTTAGTCTTTCTTCTGATTTATCCCGAAGAGCTTTGCTTTCATCAGCCTTTATAACTGTGGAAAAATCGTCAGCAAAAAGTTCAGCATCATCTATACTTTCAGTTAGATCATTGATAAAGACAATGAAAAATAAAGGGCCAAGAATTGACCCTTGTGGTACACCACATATAATAATAATTATTATTATTAGAAAATTATTTTCTCAGAGTCCGAAATGGTATGTGAAATTTTATTATTTTCATTGCTAGTTATTTCTACATATTGTACTCTGTTTGTTAGGTATGATTTTAATAATTTTAGCGCAGCACCACGTACTCCATAACATTCTAATTTAGTGAGGAGTATATTGTGATCAACACAGTCAAAAGCTTTGGTGAGATCACAGAATATACCCAGAGTATCAATATTTGAATCCATTTCACTAGTAACGTTTAATCCTTGGTTAACCACCTGTCTCTGAGATGCATAACTAACCACCTGGGGCGCGTCAGGACCCCATCATTAAAGCCCTTGTGTTTGCCAGGTTTCAGATTTTGGAACCTTATATTCGTCAGGAATTAATGTTTGAACCTTTCTGATGACCACTTAGTGTTTCAAGAGTTTAAATTCGCGAAAATTTGAGTTTTTTTTCCACTTGAAATTTTTTTTGGAAAAACTGAAAAAAAACGCAATGTTGTCAATTTTGTCAAATTTGAGTCCATTTTTGAACTTATTTTTTTAATTTTTTTTTGCCAATGATGTTTATAATGTATGATTGATTCGATTTCACAAAAAGTTTTCCCTTTTTTGTTTACTTGGTGAAATTTTGGACCAACCCCCCCCCCCCCCCTCCCCCCTTCACTTGAATTGACCTTTTTCATTCATATTTATATGTATGATTTTTTTATATTATATTTATGTATAATTTACTTAGATAAGTATATATAAGTTCATAACTATCAATTCACATGAAAAATATGGTTATTTGGTGAGGGTGAAATGCATTGATAAAAATTTTTCCTATGTAAAAACACTTGAAAATGTAGTACGTAAGTAGCCACCTGGGGTCCTTTGAATCCCCGCGAGGTTCGTGGAGAGTAATACGTAACACATGGAGACCGGGCTCCAACTGAATTTTCATTGGTTAGATGTAACTTGAAGGTACTGAACTCACAGTAAGCCACGCCCATAGATGCGCTCATGGCTAAGCAATAAATGTTGACTGGGGGCCGCATGGACCCCAGGTGGTTAACCAAGGGTTAATAGAAATCTTCTAATTGTATCACTAGTAGATTTTCCCTTTCTGAATCCATTTTGTCTTTCTGTTAGAATGTTGTGCTTTTCTAAAAAGCTTATCAATCTGTTATAAATAATTATTTCCAATATTTTTGAAACAGCAGGTAGAATAGATATTGGTCGATAATTATTTGCAAGGAGTTTACTTTCTTTTTTATGTATGGGAATTATTTTGGATATTTTTAGTGCTTGTGGAAAGACCCCATCTTTTAGACAGGTATTGAAAATATCACATTGAGGTGCAGCTAACATATGGATACATTTCTTTAAAACAATAGTGGATATGCCATCTACTCCTGCAGAGTGAGATGATTTTAACTTACCAACAATATTTTTTATTTCATTAAAGGGGTATTTAACCGCTAAACTCAAAAAATATATTTCATTCGGGCTAACTAGTAATGAATTTAGCAATTAACAGAAAATTTATTGGGGCCACCATGACCTCCCAAAAAATTGTCAAACATGACATTTTTCGAGCTAGGTCCCATCGGCAAAATTCTCCCATAAGAAATAACATGGGGACGATATTTATGCCCCGTGACCTTGGAGGATTTTGTTCCAAAAAAATATTGGCCATTATTGACGTACTCGACAGCCTTTTCTGTAAATTCTCTATATTTTGTTTTGTAATTTGGGCAAGTAGTTTGGTCAAAATATGCTGATTACCAAGATGGGGTGTGATTTTGGAATGCATATTTTTGCGTGTTTGAGGGTATATTTGGGCACAGTTTCAAGACACGATGTTATAAAGGGGCATTTTAGATTGGTACTATGCTCTAGTATCTATGTGGACCAAAACAGAAGCAGGTTAAAGACGATTTAGGAAATTTTCCAAAACATCAATTTTCGCCAATTTCTGGATCAAAAAAATTAAAAAATTAATGTTAAATCACAGTTACAAGATATAATTTTTTAAACGGTCATTTAAGTGTAGTATAGTGCTATAGATCACGTGGTAAAAAATAATTTTTGGGGTTTTTAGCCCCTTTAATATCAGTTTCATAAAAATATAAAGAATTTACTGGGCTCTTGTATGTCTTATGCAAATAATCAATGAAAGTAAGATTTTGATTATTTGTTATTAAGTTATTATAAGTTATTTGTTAGGTCAGAGGCTTCATTAGCAAAATAGCTATTAAGGATTTTTGCTACCACTTTAGAGTCATTTATTAATTCATTGTTACTATTGAGTAGATTAATATTTTCATGGGGATTAATAGGTTTTCTATTTGTCTCTGAATTTATAATTTTCCAGATACACTTTGACTTATTGTTAGCTTGAGATATACTGTCCTTAATTTGATTACTTTTTGCTGTTTTTAAAACTTGTTTGCCTATCAAACGCTTGAGATGACCTTTCACTGTTTTAACACCAGCTTCCCATAGACCTCCAAAGTGAGGTGATCTTGCAGGGATGAATTTCCACGTTATTTCATCTTCAGCGAGAAGCCTTGCTTCGTCGTGTTGATAGGTACGCCTCGGATAGAAATAACTTGCGTAGATCAGCGAGTTCATTTTTTGCTCCAACAAACGTAGTAGCGTTATCGCAGAAGATGTGAGTCGGTTTTCTTTGTCTTGATATGAATCGTTTAAACGCAGCAAGAAAGGCTTCTGTGGTGAGATCCATTACTAATTTCAAGTGGATGGCCTTAGTGGCCATGCAGATGAACAAGGCAATGTAGGTTTTTACTGCAGTGGAACGTCGTTGGAACATTCGTTTAGCGTATATAAGACCACAGTAGTCCACACCGCAATTTAAGAAAGGACGACTTTGTTGTACACGGTAGTGTGGCAAATCACCCATCAATTGGTTGCTGTTTCTAGGATTTACCTTGAAACAATTGATACAGTTTCGAACTATTCTTCAAGTGAGAATTTTGCCATTGATGGGCCAGTATTTGGTTCTGATTCTTGCTAAGAGGGCTTGAGGTCCGGCATGAAGGGATTTGAGATGTTCCCTTTGGAGAATTAGTTTAGTTATGACATGGTCCTCGGGCTAGATGATTGGATGTTTATGATTGTAGTCAAGTTCGGAGTTCTTTAAACGACCTCCTACCCTGAGCAAACCGTTGGTGTCAACGAAGGGGTTCAAGGTATGTAGTTTGCTGCTTGGCTTGACTTGACCTTGCTTTGTTAGGTTCTTGACTTCATCGGCATAGTGCAGTTGCTGTGCAGACTTTACCCAGTAGGCTTCAGATTCTTGAAGTTCGGGCACCGTCAGGGGACCAAGCTGCCTCTGGTCGCGACGTAGTCTTGTGTTCTTGAAGAATCGCTTGCACAGTGCGATGATTCTTGTTCGCTTGTACCAGCAGGAGAATCTTGAGTCCAAATTGAGATTTTCTACTGGATCTTAAATAACTTGACAAGAGATGATCAGGTTTTTCTTTTCTTCAAGTATGTCTGGTGAAGGGGTTGCTTGGTTTGATAGCGCGTTAGGCCATTCTCTGGAATTATGCTTGAGCCAGGGAGGGCCAAACCACCACAGTTCAGAGATAATTAGTTGCTTAGGGGTGTAACCTCTAGATAGAATGTCAGCCGGGTTATCGGATGAGCTGACATGTCTCCAGGTGCACTGGTTATAGTGAGGTCTTGAATTTCTGAGACTCGATTAGCGACGAATGTTTTCCACTTGTTGCAAAGGGAAGCGAGCCAGTGGAGTACTATTGTGGAATCAGTCCACAAGTGTAGACACAAGCCTTGATGCTGTGCCGGCTTAACTCGTCAGCAACCTTGGAGACCAGTTGGGCCAGCATGAGTGCGCCGCACAGTTCGAGTCTAGGAAGAGAAATTTTCTTCAAGGGGGCGACACGAGATTTTGCGCACAGTAGATTAACGGAGCCTACATTCTGGGAATGTCCGCATCGGATGTAGATGCAGGCGCCGTAGCTTGTTTCAGAGGCATCAGAGAACCCGTGGAGTTCAACGGAGGTTTCGTCAGTGCCATGGGTAACTCTTCGCTTGATTGACGCTTCATTTAGGTCGAACAGCCTGGATCTATAGTGCATCCACGTGGAGTGCAGGTGGAGTGGCACCGATTCATCACAGCTGATGTTTAGTTGCCACAACTGTTGCATGATGATTTTGGCTACAATGATTACTGGGGCAACGAGTCCTAAAGGAACAAATTGTTGACTTGTTTCAGAGAGAATGGTTCTTTTTGTAACATTCGGGGGCTTGTCTGGGAGTGTAACATTGAACTTGAAAGTGTCTGATGTAGGTTGCCAATGGATACCTAAAGCCTTGATACTAGCCTTGCTATCATCGGCTTCAATAGCATAGTATTGGTCTCTATGTTCAGGAGGAATGTTCTCCAGCAGTTTAGGGTGGTTGGCACACCATTTGCGTAACTCGAATCCACCCGAGCCAGTCATGTGAATCATTTCTGATTGCATTTCTAGAGCTGTTTCTAGAGAGTCAGAACCAGTAACTAAATCATCAACGTAGAAGTCATTAACTGCAACCTTAGCAGCAAGTGGGTAGGTGTGCTTCTCATCTTCAGCGAGCTGGTGTAACGTTCTTACTGCAAGGAAGGGTGCAGCAGCAGTACCATAGGTTACTGTAGACAACCGGTAAGTTTGTAGTTCCTCGTCAGGATTGTTCCGCCACACGATGCGTTGGAAGTCTGTTTGAGTGGGTGTATTGGATTTATTCATTGTATAATTAATCCTACAACAACAGCAACTACTAACATTTGTACTAGCCTTGTATCACTACAAAAGTTGCTGTGTGTACCAACCTTGAGATCTCTCTCTCTCTCTCTCTCTCTCAAAACATGGCCTCAGATGTATCTTTGAAATTCTAAATTGTCATTGTTTAATAACTAAATAAAACATCATAAATAGTACCTTGAGTGTTTACAAGTTTATTAAAAACAATACATGGTGTTCAGAAGTGGTGGATGAATAAGAGGCACAACCAGAAACATAAAAAACGTAAGTAAAAAGATGTTATTAAAAGCCACATGGTAGCTAGATAAAAGTTAGGTTAGAACCTAGGCTGGCATATCGGAAAATGATGTCTCAAGACGGAAATAGTGAGGGCCTAAGTCCTGTAACAGGTCAACAACCTATAATAGGCCAAGGCGCAACATCTTCTTTTTATATCCAACCTCCAGGCCAATTTGATTTCTCACAACCAAAAGAGTGGGAACAAGGGTGTGACAGATGGAGAGGTTAGGAGTTGTGCAGAGATAAATCTAAAACCACAGAAGGTACAGGTAGACCTATTTATCTATACTTTGGGATCCATGGCTGGGGAAATATTGAAATCATTTCGCCAAAACTACCGATGAACTGAACACATATGATGTAGTGTTCCAAAAGTTCAAGGAAAGATTTGAGCCTCGTAAGAATATCATATATGAGCGAGCTCGATTTTACAAACGATGCCAGAGGCAAGGAGAGCCAATAAGCGTTTTCATAAATGACTTATACAGCATTGCAGAAAATTGCGGTTTTAAAGAACTAATAGAAGAGTTTATTAGAGATAGGATAGTAGAAGGTATGCTTGACGGAAAGTTAAGTGAGCAACTACAAATGGATCCTAGTCTAACTCTTGATAAGGTGATTGACCAAAGTGAAACAAAAAGAGTCGATACACCAACAACAGGCTATTGTGCGTAAAAGACGTTGGTCAGAATGTTGACGCTATTCGAAAATCGAAACCTCAATACAAGAATAAATCTCAGACTTATTCGAAACCATCGGGTGAACAGGACAAAAAGCCTAATTCACAGTGTGGTAGATGGGGTGTATAAACCAGGCCATAAATACAAATCATGTCCAGCTAAAGATAGCGCGTGTAATAAATGTAAACGTAAGGGGCACTGGGAAAAAGTATGCAGATCTAAAAACGTCAACGAAGTCAACGTAGAGAAAACGTCTGAAGATGATGCTTACTGCGGAGCAATAGACTCGCAAGACAAAAACAAAGCGTGGCATGTTAACTTCTTAATAAAGAAGCACAAAATTAGTTTCAAGATTGACACGGGGGCGGATGTTACCGTTATTCCGGAAGCTACGTTCAAAAGCATAGGCCTACGCGAAAAGTGAGAACGAAGGTCTTAATCTAATTTATACTTCGAAGAAACTATTTGGTCCAGGCCATCAGCCAATAAAGGTGATTGGAAAAATTACTGTTCCGTTAAAATGGAAAAAAGTTACAGTGATGCAGGACATCTATGTTGCAAAAGAAGTGAAAGAAGCGTTACTAGGAATGCCTGCCATAACAGCATTAAACATGTTAAACTTTGTGGATAGTATAAAAACAAAGGGAAGAATCAAGCCTATCCAATCCAAATAGGGCTAGTCCAGAACAGAAATATCCTAAATTGTTTAGTGGTCTAGGGAAAATGGATACTGAGTTCAAAATATCGCTTAAAGATAATGCAACACCATATGCAGTTACAGTACCTAGACGAATAGCTCTACCGCTCAGAGAACCAGTGAAGAAGGAACTGGAAAGAATGGAAAAAGAAGGTGTAATAACTCGAATAGAGGAGCCTACTGATTGGTGCTCACCGTTGGTTGTAGTTCCAAAACCAGACAAAAGTCTTAGATTGTGTGTTGATTTCACAGAACTAAACAAGCATGTTCGAAGAGAAAGACACCAACTACCCTCAGTTGAAGAAACTATAGCCAACATCCAAGACGCAAACTTTATATCGAAGTTAGATGCAAGTTCCGGTTATTGGCAAGTACCACTAGATAAAGAATCAGCAAAACTAACCACCTTTATTACTCCGACAGGCCGATATTACTTTAATAGATTGCCATTTGGAATAAGCTCCGGGCCAGAGTACTATCAAAGAAAAATATCCCAAGTCCTAGAAGGATAGAAGGAGTAATTAATCACAATGGATGATATTGTTATAACTGGGAAAACACAAGCTGAACATGACGAGCGACTGGATAAAGTGCTTAAGAGATTAAGCGATGCAAAAATTACGTTGAACGAAAGCAAATGTCAGTTCAATGTAAAGTCAGTAAAATTCCTAGGATATGTGATTGGTACAGATGGTGTAAAACCAGACCAAAGAAAGGTTGAAGCTATCAAGAACATAAAGAAACCAAGCAATATCACCGAGTTACGAAGACTCCTAGGAATGGTAAATTTTCTTATGAAATTTCTACCCAAATGCAGCTGAGGTAACGAAAACCTCTTCGTGAACCTGTTGAGTAAAAACGTTGAATGGTCATGGGGAACATATCAGAAGAAAGCTTTCAATGAAGTTATTGAAATGTTATCCTCCGCTCCAACCTTAGCTATATATAATCCTAATCGAGAGACAAGAGTTTCCTCGGATGCATCAGCATATGGATTAGGAGCGATGCTCGAAACAACAACAAAACGACATGACATGGCGTCCAGTTATGTATGCATCACGCAGCTTAAGTCAAGTTGAACAACAGTATGCGACCATAGAAAAAGAAGCTCTCGGAGTAACCTATGCATGTGAGAGATTTCAAAACTATATCATTGGATTAAAGGTGTTAGTGATAACTGATCATAAACCTTTGATAGCCATTCTTGGAAACAAACCATTGAGTGAACTTTCACCGAGACTACAAAGAATGCGCATGCGCCTAATGAGATTCTCCTATGAAATCAAACATATCCCTGGAAAAGAGTTATGTATTCCAGACACTCTCTCCAGAGATACTAGGAATATTGTAGCGAACGAACGTGACATTCTGCTACAAGATTCAATAGAATCTTATGTCGATCAAGTAATACTGCAACTTCCAATGAGTGATCATCGATGGGAGAGTATAAAACAGTGTCAGAAAGAAGACAATGTTCTAACACAAGTGACAATGTTTATTCAAGATGAGTGGCCTCATAAATTTCGTAATAATCCTGCGTATTATCAGTATTATAAAGTACGAAACGAGTTAACAGTAAATGAAGGAGTAATCATGAAAGGTGACAGAGTAGTTATTCCGTATAAAATGCAACACGAAATGTGAAAACGTTTACATGAACGGTCAGTTGGCTATAACCAAAGGTAGAAGAAGAGCACACGATGCAGCGTGGTGGCCTACTGTAAATGAAGACTTGAAAAAACTCATTTCCAAATGTAAAACATGCATTGAAAATCGTAATAACCAGGTAGAACCATTAATGCAATCAACTCTTCCAGATGGACCATGGATAACAGTGGCAACAGACATATTCACACTAGAAGGTGTTAACTACTTAGTTATAGAAGATTACTTTAGTCGTTTTCCAGAAGTTGTCAAGCTAGACAAAATGTCATCACAACACATAATCGGAAAAATGAAAGCAGTATTTTCAAGATTTGGAATACCAAAAGAGGTACGAGCAGACAAAAGGTTCTCAGTTCGACTGTCAAGAATCCATGCAATTTGGTCAAGAGTACGGGTTTAAATTAACAACAAGCAGTCCTCATTATCCAAAAAGTAACGGGATGGCTGAAAGTGGTGTGAAGGTAGTCAAGAATATCTTAAAGAAGGCAAAGCAAGAAGATCCTAACAAAGCACTACTAGTATATCGATCAACAGCACTCGAAAGTGGCTATAGAGTCCAGCCGAACTCCTAATGGGACGTAAGCTTAGGACAACGCTTCCTATGTTTGGGTTCAAAACTTACTCCAAAGTGGCCTGATTTGAAGCTGTTTAAAGAACAAGATCACAAAATGAAAGAAAATCAGAAGAGAAACTACGATGATAGACATCGAGCTAAAGAACTTCCTCAACTTAATGATAATGATGAAGTTTGGATTGTAGATTTAAAAAGATATGGAAAAGTAGTTGGCCGAGCATCTCAACCAAGGTCATACTTCGTGGAATCGAATGGTCGAACATTAAGAAGAAATCGATACCACCTAATACTACGGGAAATCCAAGACATGTCCCTTCCTAACATTCCTCTTGATGTTGAGTTAACACAGGTTCCAAAGACAGTACCAGAGCCAGGATGTCGACAGGAGATTTCCTTGCCGATACCGAATCCAGATCCAGGGGCGAGCCCATCTACTGGTGAACGCGTACAAGATCAAGCGGAAAGTTCCAAGCCAATAGAAGCCCGGAAGGAAAGTATCCATCCTCCCGAGGTGTCCAGAGAAATCATCAGATCAAGATTTGGCCGTTTAGTAAAATCAAGAGATCGGTTAAATTTGTAAACTATGATTAATCATGTATAATACGTACATAATCTTACTTTTCTGATTTGTGTTAATTTCTCTTAAGAAAGAAAGATGTATTGGATTATTCATTGTATAATTAATCCTACAACAACAGCAACTACTAACATTTGTACTAGCCTTGTATCACTACAAAAGTTGCTGTGTGTACCAACCTTGAGATCTCTCTCTCTCTCTCTCTCTCAAAACATGGCCTCAGATGTATCTTTGTAATTCTAAATTGTCATTGTTTAATAACTAAATAAAACATCATAAATAGTACCTTGAGTGTTTACAAGTTTATTAAAAACAATACAGTGGGTTCAACCAGAATTTGCCTGTACATCTGCTTGATGTCTGTGGCGAAAACATAAACATGCATACGGAACAACAGCATTATTGAAAACAAATCACGTTGAATGGTTGGTCCAACCATTAGCATTTCATTTAATGATTGGCCACTGGATGACTTTGCTGAAGCGTCAAAGACAACGCGTAATTTAGTAGTTGTGCTTGAAGATAACTGGACGGTGAGGAATATAGTAGCAGTTTTCAGGTTCAGTTTGTTCCTCAACCAACTCCATGTGATTAAGTTCCAGGTATTCATTGAGAAAATCGCAGTATTGTGTTTTCAGTATGTTATTCGAAGAAAAACGTCGTTCTAGGTTCTTAAATCTTTTAATAGCTTGGTCCTTTGATTTTCCCAACCCTTGCGGATCTTATTTAAATGGTAATTGTACCGTGTAACGGCCGCTTGGTGTGCGCTGGAAGTGTGTACGGAAGTGATCTTCGCACGCTTCTTCTTGCTTGGATGGTTTAGGAGAAGACATTTCGGAACAATCTTCAATCTTCCAAAACGCAGTGAGTAGATTGTCAAGTCTAGTTTGAGTGCTCAAATGGCATAATCGAGGGCTCGATTGCATTGGTTGCATTGAATTGCCAGGTCGAGACACCTTACCTGTCACAACCCAGCCGAGCGAGGTTTTTTGAACTATGGGAAGATTTTGACTCATTTTGATTTGGCCTATGCATAATAGTTCAAAGAATATTTCTGCTCCTATGAGAGCATCTATGCCCCGCGGCATATTGAATTAGGGATCTGCAAGTTTAACTCTTTGTGGAAGATTCCAGTCTCTGATATCTACCTCGTATAATGGCAATTCACCCGTGATTTTATTGATGACCAGAAATTCCAGGTCGGCTTGATAGGAATTGAAGTGTGATTTAATTTTAGTCTGCACAGTGTGAGATGCTGTGGCTGACTGCTTGTTGATTCCCAGTATGGGTGTGCGCGCTTTGTTTCGCTTCAATCCTAGAGATTGGGCCATAGCTTCAGTCATAAAGTGCGATTGGGAGCCCGAATCAAGAAGTATGCGGCAAGGGAAGAAGGTGCCGGTAGAATTAGCTATAAGAATTATGGCTGTAGCGAGAACTACCTCCCCATTGCCTTGCGATCTTGAAGTAACTATGGGTGGAACAGCTTCTGATGATGGTCCAGTGGTTTCACCCAAGTGTAGCATAGTATGGTGTCGCTTATGACACTTCTTGCAGGTTCTAGGAGTTTTGAATTGAATTGTTTGATGTCCAAATTTCAAACAATTGAGACAAATGTGCAGGTTTCTAGGCTTTTTGAACCCTATCTTGGATAGATAGAGCAATGAATTTATCGCACTGCATTAGTGAGTGTGATTGCTTGCAGAGTAGGCATTTGAGCTGCGGGCTTGAAGTCACAAATGACGTAGATGGCTTGTGAACCGGGGATTTTCTAGAGTTAGGCCTATCCTTGATATCAGAAGTAGGCCTACCGAAATTGCATGCTTCTAAAACGATCATTTAGAAATTGAATTAGGTTCTTATGTTTTACTTCACGTGAGAGTAGCCGAATGAGTTTCCCAAAGGCGCCGGGAAGCAGAGTCGAATTTGTTAGTTATCATATACACCATCAACGAGTCCCAGTGCTGGGTAGGTTCGCCCAAAGTCGCTAGTGCGCGCATATGTTTTTGAACATTGTCGACTAAGGGTCGCAGTGAAGCAATAGATTCGCATTGTTAGTTCGGTAACTCGAACAGCGCTTGAATATGTTTTGTGATGATGATTCTTTTGTTAGCGAATATAAACTTTAATAAATCCCATTTTGTGTCATAATTAGCACTTGATACCTCAAGACAATGAATAACGTTTAATGCATCGCCTTGAAGGGAAGCCTTGAGGTAATGGAATTTTTGGATTTTATTGAGTGACTCATTAGAATAAATTAGGGAAGAGAATGTGTCTTGGTATTGCTGCCAATCTTCGTAGGAACCACTGAAAGTAGGCAATTCAATGGTTGGGAGCTTGAAGGCATTAGTTGTCAGAGTATCAGTGGATTGAGCAGAATCAGAATGAGGGCTTTGAGGAGTATGTGGATGCAAATAGTCCTGGATGCGAGCTTTTAGTTCAAAATATTCTTCTTCAAACACAACTCTTTCTTCTACTTACTCAACCGATGATTCGGTGTCAGCAAGTAACTCTTCTAGCTGTGTTTGAATACGATCGTATTCCGGCCAACATTCGTCGATGCTGCTTTTTCGCACGGACAAAAGCGAGAGTGGTTTAGATTCATCAAAGTCATCGACAAAGGTTTTATGACGAGTGAGACGTGCCTTTACGTGTCCGCGCTGCTTAATGAGTAGGCCTAATTTGACCTTAGCTGCTTCTGCCTTGGCTAACTCAGTTGGGGTAGTCATAATTACGATGCGAGTAGGCTAGGCCTACTAGACAATGCTCAATTACAGTCAGAATGATAGGTAGAAAAATATAAAGCAATGGAATAGTTTGGCATGAAAAACGTGAATAAATAAGGTTGGAGGAATAGAAAGGTAGGCCTAGAGTGAAAACAGAAAACAAGGCCAACAGGAACCTCACTTAGTACTAAAATTGGTGACAGAGCTTGGATGTGGGTCACTGGGTCGAACAGGTGACATCTGGCTTGTCGTCCAAGATCAAGGCAGCTGCAGGTGTCAGGTGGGCGTAGTCTCGGAGAATCTCAGGAATAGGGCTGCAATTCTTCCATCCACGTTATCTGGCTGCGCTTGGCGAGCTATGAAGAGCTCGGGTGAAGGTCACTAGGTCGTGCGTAGATCTCGGAGAATAATCGGGAACCGATCGGGAGTAGGTCTTGCTTGAAGGATCGACGTGTGAAAGTAGGCACTAGGCCTTGCTTGATGCTTGATGCTTGATTTGCGTGAGAAGTAGGCGACTTCTCGATGCTTAGGCCTGTAGGAATGAGTAGGCCTAAGAGTAGTAGAAATACGTCGGTCAAATATCTCGGAGCTTATTCGGGAACAGGTCGAGATCGGCCTTGCTTGAAAGATCGACGTGTGCAAGTAGGCACTAGGTTTAGCTTGAAGGTCGTGTAGGTCACTGGTCGCGCATTGCTTGAACACGGGCGTAGAGACAGAAAACGTTGCTTGAAAATACGCCCCTCGCTGGTAATTAAAAGTTCGTAGGCTGCTTACCTTAGGTAGTCAAAAATACGTCGAAGAAAATACGATCACGTATTGCAATGAAATGTTCAGATCACGTCGGGGTCACCAAAATTATGTTATGTCAAGGACGACATAGAGCAATGTTTCAGATCAAAGAAATAAATAACTATAAGGCTTGGCAAGTTTCAACACACGAATATTATATTGTACAATAAATACAGGTACAATAGTGAGCAACAAACAATAAACTGTGAATAAGAATAATTAATAACGAACAAGTAATAACATGGCTTACGCGACTACAGCCTACAACAGGAGGCGAGGCTGTAACAAACAGCTGACGAGGCTATAAGCCTAGAGACTGTCCCGATCTGCTCCCAGACACGAAGTGATTTACTGCTACAGCATGAAAGCTCTCGCAGCGGCGTAAATGACAGTACAGCCAGGCGCGCATGCGCAGAAGTAGAATGATTACAAATAGAAATCAGCTGCAGAGGTCCATAGAAATGGCGCGTATAAATAAAGTTAATAAATACACAATAAATATAAATAACTTGAAAACGAATGAACAATATGTTTTGTACGTGAATGATACATTGTGTTACTAAAGCAATTTTCTGAGCTGACTGACTGTCATTGAAAATTACTACTGCTTCTAGTCCAGTTTAGAATCGAATATCCGTTTGCATTTTGTTGAGACAGATTTTTTATGATTGATTATTGTAGAGGGTCACTAGTAGATGAGAAATCGCGAGTATATATTTTTTCTTTGTTGGGTTCTTGGAGCCAAATTTGGATTTTGTAATTTTCATACTTTTGGCGATAACTTCTCCAATATCGCGCGAATTGAAAAAAATTTAAATTGCATTTCCATTTGATTGTTCAATAGAAATAAGATAACAACAGTTAGATTTAGTTTATAGTTGAAATGTACAGTCACTGACAAAAGTTCTGATAGCATGTGTTTATTTTACAATACACGACCTGTTCCTAATGTGGAAAGTTGTTTGCGAATTATTCATTTGGAGCTATAATTCATGAAATCTAATTACGTATCTTTTGAATGGACTAGCGTTTTTGTATCTTTATAACTATGGAAAATAGGGGTGGTTTAGAAATCTCGTCGATTTTGAGTATAGAGATTTTATGCTGTGAAATCTCAAACCTGTGTATCTTTTGAGAGGTTTGGTAGTATTCAAGAAGGCGGTGGAACTCTTTTAGCAAAGTGATTGTTGTAAAAAGACAGTTGAATGATGGATGGTAATGAATACGGGAGGGAAATGGATTTAAATGTGAAATTGGCCGAGCCTTAATTTGGTAAGATGACTATTAAATAATATGTATTTTAAAAGGGACCACAGGACTTTCACTAGTTTAAACCTATGCGTTTTGACCTCACGTGTTTAAAATTTTACATAAACTATCTCGCATCAGTTAAAAATACTTATTTTTGTAGCCATAGAGATTAAGTTTTTATTGTAGCTATATAGTCCGGGGTCTATACGCAAATTTGAGGTCGAACCTTGGACAAATTGCAACAGAAGCGAATTTGGTATCATTGGATTCAGGAAAAAAAACTTAATAACCCATAAAGAAACCCATAAAATCCCCAAAGGGTGGGTGGGTGTAATCATCCCCTAAATGAAAGTGTAATAAAATTGAATTTTAAAAAATGAGTTTATGAAACCTAGTATCCATTGTATGTAATCAAAGCTTTTTCAAGGGTTTTTCGAAAAAAAAATATGACAATTGTTCAAAATTAATTTTGTGTCCAGCAGAGGTCAATAAAGGTCAAATTTTAAATTTTTTCAATGTAATTTGGTAAACGTTTTTCTATTGGCACAATAATGTTTTATGATTGTCTCATTGTTGTAAATAATTAGAAAATAGGCCACACTTGAAACGGTATAAGTCAAATTACAATCTGTAGGGCCATGAACCTACGATTATGTAGTCAAAAATCTGTCGAGTATGTAGTCAAAAATCTGTTTACTTACGTTAAGGCGAACTAAAATTTCATGTTACGTAAAAATGTTATTCGCCAATAGAGGTTTCTCAAGTACTACACATCAAGACTATATTTTGGGACTTACCTGGATCAAAACTTACACTTTAAAATCCTTACTGAAGATTTTATTCATGGATTTTCTTAAATATATTCGTTAAAATCACAGATTAAGCCCCTTAATATAGCCCTAAGATATGTTGTTTCCACCAAATTTACACCCCATAAGTAGTAGGCATTGAGGTTGTCTACGGGGAGATTTTATTTCGCAAAATCTAGTACCTAGGTGCCCGCTATAGGGTACTGTACACTCAGGTACCTCGTTAAAAAACAAGTTTTTTGCGTTTTCGGTGTGTTTCCAAGCCTCCACAAAACGTGAAATGAACTTTGAATACGTCATAATCAGACCTATTTAGGTACCTAGCAACCCATGCTTATTTTGGTTGGGGTGCGATCATTCCTTCTGAGTTAAATATGGGATGAAAAATTATCAAAAAACGCTAATTTAACTCCTTTGAATTAGGCACCTGGCAGAGGAATTAAAAAAGCGATTTTGATAATTTTTCATCCAATTTTTAACTCGGAAGGAATGATCGCACCCCAACCTAAATAAGCATGGGTTGTCAGGTACCTAAATAGGTCTGATTATGACGTATTCAAAGTTCATTTCACGTTTGTGGAGGCTTGGAAACACACCGAAAACGCAAAAAAAAATTGTTTTTTTAACGAGGTACCTGAGTGTACAGTACCCTATAGCGGGCACCTAGGTACTAGGTTTTGCGAAATAAAATCTCCCCGTAGACAACCTCAATGCCTACTACTTATGGGGTGGAAATTTGGTGGAAATAACATATCTAAGGGCTATATTAAGGGGCTTAATCTGTGATTTTAACGAATATATTTAAGAAAATCCATGAATAAAGTCTTTAGTAAGGATTTTAAAGTGTGGGTTTTGATCCAGCACCGCGATTCTCTAAGGTCCGCGTTAATGTTAAATTTAACGCCACCACGTTAAACATTTACCGCACGTTAGGTTAACGCGCGATTCCTTAAAACAAAACTGTAAGGTGCGTTAACCGTCTCAAAAGCGCGTTACCGGTGCAGCAGACCGGCGCCTGTTATATATTAGTTTGGACAAGTTCTCGAGAAGGCTGTGTGATCTCGATCACTCGGCCAATGAAAACGCTGGAATGAAGAGGACTTTACAGCAAAGATGTTAGAATAGAAAGACAAAACCACTTCTATATTCGTCATTGCACTCTTAGCATAATTGAGGTTATGTTATTACATGTCTTATCTTTGTTATTAGGCCTACTATTTGTGTATGTTATAAATGCAGTATACTGTATAGATGTTACTTTACTACACTAAAACATATTTATTAACCTGAAAATTGATTATATAGATAGCCATCACAACAAAATACGATTATTCAATGCTTCTAAAATTTGAAGTGGAGGTGAAAAAACGTAAACATAACGTCCATATTTTTTAACGCAGGCCTAAAGGCAGGGGTTTGGATCGCGTTAAAAATGACGTCACTTTTAACGTCCGCTGACGATAAAATTCGTTAGTGAATCACAAACTCGCAATGTTATCGTTAATTAACGCCGAATTGATATTTAACGTTAACGCGGACATTAGAGAATCGCGGTGCAGGTACGTCCCAAAATATAGTCTTGATGTGTAGTACTTGAGAAACCTCTATCGGCGAATAACATTATTACGTAACATGATTTGAGTGCGCCTTAACGTAAGTAAACAGATTTTTGACTTCATACTCGTAGGTTCATGGCCCTACAGATTGTCATAATAACCTTTTTCTGCCATGATTGACTTATACCGTATCAAGTGTGGCCTATTTACTAATTATTTACAACAATGAGACAATCATAAAACATTATTGTGCCAATAGAAAAACGTTTACCAAATTACATTGAAAAAATATAAAATTTGACCTTCATTGACCTCTGCTGGACACAAAATTAATTTTGAACAATTGTCATATTTTTTTTTTCGAAAAACCCTTGAAAAAGATTACACGCCAATGATACTAGCAAAACTCATTACTTTTAATTTCTTTGAGACATATTTAGATTAAAATCCACAACTTTTTTTTCAGGTAGTTCTTAGTAAAAACGTTATTCTGTCCAAAAGTACAAATTGTTCTGTTGAATTGTCCCAAAAGTTTGAAAATTTGCGAAGAGGACTATTCGCTACATAGAAACTTAATTTATGGAAAAAAGTATTTTTACTGATGCATTTTATAATACATTTTCAAACCGTGAGTCACTATAGGTTTAACTAGTAGAAATTTGGAAATACAATTTAATAGTCTTGGAATAGCCAATTAAGGCTGGGCCTATTTCACATTTAAATCCATTTTCCTCCCGTATTCATTACCATCCATCATTCAACTGTCTTTTTACAACAATCACTTTGCTAAAAGAGTTCCACCGCCTTCTTGAATACTACCAAACTCTCAAAAGATACACAGATTTGAGATTTCGCAGCATAAAATCTCTATGCTCAAAATCGACGAGATTTCTAAACCACCCCTATTTTCCATAGTTTTAAAGATACAAAAACGCTAGTCCATTCAAAAGATACGTAATTAGATTTCATGAATTAAAGTTCCAAATGAATAATTCGCAAAAAACTTTCCACATTAGGAACAGGTCGTGTATTGTAAACTAAACACATGTTATCAGAACTTTTGTCAGTGACTGTACATTTCAACTATAAACCAAATCTAAACGTTGTTATCTTATTTCTATTGAACAATCAAATTGAAATACAATTTACATTTTTTCGATTTGCGCGATATTGGAGAAGTTATCGCCAAAAATATGAAAATTACAAAATCCAAATTTGGCTCCAAGAACCCAACATAGAAAAAATATATACTCGCGATTTCTCATCTACTAGTGACCCTCTACAATAATCAATCATAAAAAATCTGTCTCAACAAAATGCAAACGGATATTCGATTCTAAACTGGACTATTCATCTGGTTTCATCATAGATGGAGCTAAACATTTTAACAAACTCTTTAGATAGATAGATGGCTTCCTTGGCCCCTTGTGTCAATGCCATATATTCTGCTTCCGTACTGGACAATGCAACACACGGTTGTTTTCTACTCTCCCATGATATTACATTGTTCCCTAGTTTAAATACAAAACCTGAATACTATCTACGGTCATAACTGTTTCCCCAGTCTGCATCTACATACCCAGTTGTTTTTAGTTTTGATTTAGACTTCTTAAACGTCAAGCACATATCTTTAGTCCCATGCAGGTATCTGAGTACCCTCTTAGCAGCACTGCAATGCTCTTGACCATAGATACTACTATGCTCTTTAACAAGTATTGAATTGTGATAATGCATTTACAGCATGTGCAATGTCAGGCCTTGTTTTAACTGCTATGTACATTAGGCTACCGACGATATTCTGATAAGGAAAATTTACATCATTTTTACCTTTTGTCAACTTCGTCCCTACCTCCATAGGAGTCACTGCAGTTTTACAATCTGACATCTGAAACTTGGATAAAACATTTTGAATGTACTGACTCTGGTCCACATAGATAAATTCCTTATCCCTGCGCACTCTCATACCAAGTACATTTCTAGCAGGCACTAGGTCCTTCATTCTAAACTTATTCATCAGTTCACTCTTAATTTTGTCAGCTTGGCTGTCATTACTAAAGAGAAAAATGTCTTCAAAAAAAACTGCTACATACAACACATTTTCTTTGTTTACTTTCTGATACACACATGGTTCCAATTGAGAGTGGCTAAACCCTATCCTTTTAATTCACTATCAATTTCTTTGTACCAAGCCCTAGAGGATTGTTTCAATCCGTACAATGCCTTGTTTAATTTGCAAACCTTCTCTTCCTGACCAGGAACAACTGCACCCTCCGGCTGTACCATATACACAACCTCATCTATTGTACCATGTAGGAAAGCTGTTGTTACATCCCAGTGATCTATATCCCAATCATATTCTGCAGCTATACTGAACAACATTCGCAAAGTAGTTCCCCGCACAACTGGCGAAAAGGTTTTAGTATAATCCTCCCCATAACTTTGAGCATACCCTTCGGCTACCAGTCTTGCTTCATACTTAGTTACTTTGCCCTCACAGTCTCGTTTGATTTAAAAAATCCACTGATAGTTTACAGGCTTCTTTTCAGGAGGAAGATCGACAAGTTCCCAAGTTTGATTTATATTCAATGACTCTTAATTCCTCAGTCATTGCGCTTTCCCACTAACCTTTATCCCACCTGTTCAGGGCCTCTACAACAGTCTTTGGATCATCATCATCACAACTCACTGCACTATAGGCCTACATTACGTGGTCTGGAAATTGCCGAGCCGCCCTTTCGCGTAATGGGTATCTGCGCTCCGGTTTGACTGCTGGCTGTTCATTTTCTCCCACACTTGATTCATCGTCACTGCTACTGGAATTATTCTCATCTTTTTC
Organism: Sweltsa coloradensis; assembly: GCA_024449915.1. NCBI lineage: Eukaryota > Metazoa > Arthropoda > Insecta > Plecoptera > Chloroperlidae > Sweltsa > Sweltsa coloradensis. Next base: position 139,975 of record JAMZAV010002735.1, read on the forward strand.
TTCCGGGTCTTCTTCAAGAACGGTAGACGGATTTACAGTGTAGATCTCTTCTTTGTTCGGTAACCCCTCTTCTTGTGGCTTACCGGGGAACTCATGTTCGATGAATTTTACATCTCGTGCCCGCGTCACATTTCCAAGTTCGTTAGTGTCCATCAAACTGTATCCTTTGGTTTCTGTACAGTACCCTACAAAGATCGTCTTCTTACTCTTTGGGTCGAGTTTCTTTCTCTTCCTTTTAGGGACATGTACATAAGCTGTGCACCCAAACACTCGTAAGTTACTCACATCGATTTTCTTTCCCGACCACATTTCTTGTGGCGTTCCATGAGGCACTACTCTAGTTGGGTTTCTATTCTTGAGATAAATAGCAGTGTTGACTGCTTCAGCCCGGAATACCTTCCCCAGTCCGGCTTCCTGCAACATTGTCCTTGCCTTTTCAATGATTGTGCTGTTCGCTCTCTCTGCTATATCATTTTGTTCTGAGTTGTGTACGGCACAGTGGTCTGGTGTTTAATGCCGTTGTTTTTTAAGTATCCCTTAAATACGGAATTGCAATATTCTGTCCCGTTATCCGTTCGCAGACATTTAATTTTGTTACCAGTCTCCAGTTCAACCATCTCTTTGAATTCACGGAACTTCGAGAACACCTGCGTCTTTTCTTTCAGAAAATACCCAAAAGTTTGTCTCGTGAAATCGTCTATAAAAGTTAATAGGTACCTGGCTCTACCGAATGACGTCACCTCCAAGAGCCCGCACAGATCCGAGTGAACTATCTCGAGTCGCTGTGTTGTATTGCTTTCACTTGTTCTGAAAGGACTCCGACTCATCTTCCCAGCTATGCATGAGACACACGGCTTCTGTTTTTCAGTAACAGAAAAATCCACACCAATGGCAAGATTTTTCATTTCTAGCATACCTTGTGCATGCAGATGCCCTAGTCTTCTGTGCCGCAACTCACGACTTCCATCAGTCTCAGATCTTCTAGTCTTCTGTACATCCTCCTGTAGGCCTAGGCTTACATCGGTTTTCGTCAGACATGCGCGTTCTTGTGCTTCATCCTTGGTGTCCAGCTCGTACACTCCACCAACTTCTGTTGCTGATCCTACAACTGTACCCCGAACACGGAAATTTTCAGCACTGTATATCTGACATCCTGATGTCGCAGTAAAAAGTACATTCTGTCCCTTATGAACCATACTGCTCTCTGACAAGAGGTTGGTTGCCAACCCTGGAACATGCAATACTTCAGAAATATGATCAACTTCATTACCTGCCTTTAACCTAACTGGCACATGTCCTGAACCGGTGCTACAGAGTAATTCATCATTTGCCACCGTCACAGTTAGGTCTTTGCTCATGTGCCCACTTGCACAACTGTCCACATACCATTTTGTGGGTTTAATTTCTGCATGGCATGCTGTTAACAGTGCAAACTTGGTTTCCTTGTTCTGATACGTTTTCTGATTGAGCTGTGTTTTCTTTGTAGGGCAGTCCACAGCCTTGTGACCTTCTTCATGACACTTGAAACATTTATAAACAAACTTATTTACATCAGCTGTTGTTTCCTGCTTCTTATTGGTTTGATTTTTCTTCTGTGGCATCTTCTTCTTGAATTTAGTGTATAACGCCGTTTCATCAGAGTTTAATTCATTAGCATTTTTCGCCTGTTTGCTTCTTGCAACAGCTTTGTCTTGATGGTTTCACTCTTAACGTCAGTGCCACTGTTGTCAATTGCCATGATCATAGGCCCATACTCGTCAAGCAACCCACTCAAGAGAATCGACACCAGTCAATCATCACTAATTTTTGCGTCAATATCGTCCAGTTGGTGTGCCAATGACGAAACTTTGGCGATGTATTCCTCCATGGACTTAAAGTTTTCAAGTCTGCATGACCACAGTGTGCGCAGTCGGGGCCTACAGGGTTGGCTTGGTCGCTTTGATTTAAAGTCCTCCACTGAAAATCAGTTATATAACTGAGTGGATAGACTAAATACAATTTATTTTATTTATTTCATTTAAACCGCAACGCCTGCCCCAGCCTTTATCTTCATAGGCTGTACACAAGTTTGACCATACTTCCTTTGCACTCTTGGCTGACTGTACGTACGTGTAATAGCTAGCCTCCACTAGCAAACAAATGGTTGGGTTGTGCGCGCTTTTCGTTTCTTCCAGGCGTCCACTGGTTTCGCAGTTCCATCCACGTTCGTGCCTGGCTCAATGGCTTCCCACAAGTCTTTGTTTTCTAGATAGTTTTTCACCTGAAACTTCCAGTCTTGAAAACCATCTACTCCATTTAGTTTCTTGATGCCTCCTCCAACAGTTCCTGATGCACGTTCGTTATCCGACATCGTGCTCACGAGGCCTAGGACAACGTTCCCGCACACTGTCTGAACTTCAACACACTTCTCACTGTTGTTTACCGACACCACACTTCAACTATACGCTCATTCCTAAGCACACATTACGTATTAACGACGTACTAGGCCCCATAACCTATTGGAATAATCGTGTGGTAGGAATTTTGGGGATAATCACATCCCTGAGCACGGAGTATAACAAGTTTATTAGTAAGAACAAGAAACGTTACAGAAACATAAAACGGAAGTCAAAGCAATGAAAGTAAGCATGAGTAGATACACAAGCTACACATACATGATAGTACATGGGTAGTGACGTCTGCCGCTAGGCGGCGTTGAGTATCGTGTAACACTGCTGGAACTAGGCCTATCGGGTACCAGCCGTACTACAACACTTTTATTGTGCAACAGGTGGTTAAATTTGGCAAAGGTTGGCAGTGACGTAACCTGTAATTAGCGCTCACCTGACTTTCAGGTGGTGCGTATTTCAAACTGTTTGACTGAGTGTTTACCCCTTCTTCTAGGGCCTCTCCCGTGATTGGCCAGTGCGTTCGATTCCATTTGAATATCGATATCTTTTCCCGAGTTCACTCGTACCGCCGCTCTCTCTCTCTCTCTCCCTGCAAAACTTTCTCACCTCTGTCTTATCAGACAGAGAAGTTCATTTGCTGCCTCGTTCTCCCTAAATTGGCCACGCCCTCAAGGGTGTAAAATACGCTCGGGCCCCACCCCAGGGATAATCAGTATTCGTAAGGCAGCCAGCCCAGTAACATCAAGCCAATTCCGACTTGGAGAAACAACACCATCCCCGCCTATCGAAGAAGCCGGACTCTGAGGTGATGGTCTTCCTTTGTCGTCCGAGAGAGGTGGAGGCCCGGGCCCGCGGTACTCCGAGCTCCAGTTAAAGGCAGCCCCACACCCGTGCTAGTGGTGCTGGGGCTGTTGGGCTCGTACGCGATTGGGGGCGCGCGTCCGGGGACCGCGATTTCTTACGTAAAGTTGAAGACTTGGAGTCTTTTATTTATTACCAATCATGCCTTGCCTTCGCGCTCATTTAAGCTCGCGATCAGGGGATTATTTCCTAAGCACCAAGCTTAGCGTTTTATCAGGGTTCTTTCTGCCACCTTTTGCCAACTAATTCTATCTTTACTTTAATGTCGTGGATTTTCGGCTACTCAAAGGTACACCCTGCTTGGGTAGTTTTGTAACTATTTTACGATATAAAAAATAATAATCATCTTTGCTTTCAAATCAGTTGCTTGGTTTTTCTCGTTCCTCATTGAGAGATCCTTCAGACGAACGATAGATCCTGCTTATACACTCGCTTACACAGGGCTGCCAGGCGCTAATCACGACTCGGCCCGCACTCACGCCTAATCACTCGTCTACACAGGGCTGCCAGGCCCTAATCACTGTTGTATGTTAGTGATATGTGCTGCTATGTTGGCTACTTGTAAACTTGTATTTTTGTATCTGCACGCTCCCGCCTCCTGGTGGCCAGCGCCTGTTTTAATAAATCAATAAAGTTGACTTGCAGAATACAACATGGTATCGAAGAAGTGTGGATTACTTCGCTAGAAAATTATCATTAAATATCAGCCGCAATGAACAAACTGGATCCGCCCGGTGTACTTTGTCTTGAAGGTAATGTATCAAACAATTGGAAAAACCTCAAGCAAGCTTTTGAAATCTATGTAATTGCTACAAAATATCATAAAGAAGGCGACGACGTCAAGGCAGCGTTATTTCCACACGTGGCTGGGAAGGATGCAGTTGAAAAATTCAACACCTTACAGTTTGATTCCGACGATGACAAGAAAAACCCAAAGGTAATTTTGGAAAAATTTGATGAATATTGTACGCTTCGTAAAAATTTAACTCTGGAACGCCATAATGTCTTTACAAGAAACCAGATCGAAGGGCGAAAGCATCGATAAGTGGGTGACAGACCTCAAGATTAAAAGTGCATCTTGTGAATTTGGAGACCTTAGGGACAGCCTAATTAAAGATAGAATAGTGTGCGGAACTAAGGACGTACGTGTAAAAACTAGGCTATTGGAAGTAAACAATCTAACTCAAGAAAAAGCAATAAAGTGCAATAAAATGCAGAGAGGTCCGAGCAAAAAATACAAGCCTCGGGGGTCAAGAAGAGATACTCTACACCCAACGCCACAACCATAGGTAAAGCTGTGGATGAAGTGAAGAAATTCTGGAGGAAAAATACACTGTCAAGAGGAGGAGACAATCCTAAGTCAACGCCGAGCGATGGTCAAAGTGGATTCGTACGCAAGCGATGTGGACGCAACCACCAACCAAAGATGTGCCCAGCATTTGGACAAACATGCTACAAGTGTCAGAAAACTAATCACTGTGGGAAATTCTGTAGGTATAATAACACTAGTCAATCAGGTATGTCTAAACCTACAACTAAAGTTCAGGTGCATGAATTTGCAGCAGATGATTGTGACAATGTAGGCCTAAGCCTAGATTCAGTGTTGGTTATAGAAAACCTGTCAGTGGACACACTCACAAAAGATGAGTGGTATGAACATTTCAATATAAATGAACATAATGTATCATTAAAAGTGGACACTGGTGCCCAAGCAAATGTATTGTCGTTAACTATGTTCAGGAAGCTAGGATTTGCAAAGAATCAAGTTTGTAAAAGTAAGGTTAAGTTGACCACTTATACTGGTGAAAATGCACTATGGTAGGTGAATGTACAAAGGCAAGGAAGTTCATTTAAACTTTCTGATTGTAAACAAAGAAGTAACATCAATCTTATGTTTAAAGGCATGTAAAGATCTTTTGTTAATCACAGTGGTTACACTAAGCCTAGAGGTTAGCATGAAACCTTGTGCAGAAATTCTGTTAGAATATCAGGATTTATTTGAAGGTTTAGGATGTTTAGAGGGTTAATTTCAAATACATACAAAGGATGATTCAACCCAGGCGCGTAGGAACTCCTTTTCGAGTGGGGGGGGGGAAACAACTCTGCTGCCAAGTACGGGGGGTTTGGGGGGCTGCGCCCCCCAACTACAGCGCGGCAGGCGAAAATTTTGAAAATTAGGTTTTTAGTGTGTTTGGTGCGTTCTAGAAAAAAAATCGTGGGCTGAATGCAATACCAAATTAATGTATTTTTTGTACAGTTAAAACTATAAAACTCTAAATAAAATTGGAATAGTTAAGAGATAGACCATGCATGCTACAACCATTGAATATGCATAGGCTTATCATTGATCACGTCGAACAATAATAGGATTGTCGAAATTTTTTATCATTACTATAAGGAGGTGTAAGGTAAGGGAAAGGGAAGTGGAGAATACACTGCAGACGTGCCAAAACAAGTCATTATCAGTAAGTATAATGGATTAAAAAAATCACTTTTATTGAAAATTCGATATTCAGAATTTGTTTCAGTGCGTATTTACGGCGAGACTGAATTTCTAAGATTCTGAAATGGGGGGGTCACGTTAAAAAGTGGGGGGGGAATCCCCCCCATTCCCCCCCCCCTTCCTACGCGCCTGATTCAACCCCAGTAGTGCATGCTCCCAGGAAAGTTCCTGTTACGTTACGAGATAAGTAAGCAAAAGAATTAGATCGCATGGAAAAGATGGAGGTAATTGAAAACATTACTGAACCGACAGAATGGGTAAATCCATTGGGCCTGATAAGTAAAAAAGACAAGTCACTGAGAGTATGTCTGGCACCTAGAGATCTAAATAAAGTGATCAAGCGATCTCACTATCAACTACCCACAATTGAAGAAGTTTCAACTAAGTTAAGTGATGCAAAGTATTTTTCAGTACTAGATACAAATTCAGGGTTTTGGGTTATAAAATTAGATTAACCCATTCAGTGGAGAATTAAATTGGCCAAAATTAAGTTATTTTAAGCAACAATATCAAAATGCTAATTTTTTTCTAAGATTTTTAGTGTTTTTCAAATATTTTTTTCGTGTTTTTTAAGGAATTTTTGGGAATTTTTGGATTTTTAATTACAGTTTCATTTTAGGTGGAGATGTAAATTTGATGTACATTCTTAAAACAAGATTTTTTAGAATTTTTTGCATATTTTACATTTTTTGTAACTCAAATAGTAGCAATACTACAAATAAATTACTTTTCCGGGACAAACCATATTTTTTTCATTTTTAGCCATTTTTGCAGATGTGTATTTTCAATTTGCTCTAAAAAAGGCAATTTTTGACCAATCGGGATGGGGGAAAAATGTACCTATTTTTAATGCACGAAAAAAAATAAAAAAATAAAGGTCAAATTGAAAAAACTATCCTTTACCCCGATATAAATTTTGAAAGTTGGTGTTCATTAAAGTGGACAATTCCACTGAATGAGTTTTAAGAAAGCAGTAGGCTGTGTACTTTCAACATTCCGCAAGGACGGTAAGCCTTCAGGCGTCTCCCGTACGGAGTCTCGTGTGCGCCTGAAGCGTTTCATCGTATACTTAAAGATTTATTTGAAGGTTTAGAAGGTGTCGAGATATTTATCAATGATTTTTTAATTTGGGGACGTACCAAACAAGAGCATGACGAGCGATTCAGACGCGTATTAGACATCTCGTGATAAGGTTTTAAAATTAAACAAATCAAAATGTAAGATTGGCCTAGAATGTGTGCCATATATTGTTCATGTAATAACAAGCCAAGGATTAATAATCGATGATAGTAAACTAAAGGCAATAAGGGATATGCCAAGTCCTACATGTAAGCAAGATTTAGAGAGATTTTTTGGTATGTTGAATTACCTAGCTTAAGTTTGTAGATGGTCATTCAAACTCGGTAGCACCTTTGTGACAATTGACTAGGAAAGATGTTGAATGGACTTGGAATCCAACATATGAAGAAATCTATAAAAAAGTGAAAGAGCTAGTCTTGAAAGCTCCTGTGCTTAGGTATTTTGATGCAAATAAACCACTTACCTTGTCAGTAGATTCTTCTCAGAGTACTGCCCGTACTTATGCAAAACAATGGACCTGTAGCCTTTGCATCAAAAGCATTGACAGATACACAACGTCGATGGGCATAGATAGAGAAGGAACTAAATGCCATAGTTTTCGGTTGTGAAAGGTTCCACCAATATGTTTATGGTAAACAAGTTAATGTGGAGTAAATGTGGAGACATAAGCCACTGGAAATATTTTTTTTTAAAAAACCTTTGTCTGAAGTTTCTATGCGTTTACAACGCATGATGTTGAGAATACAAAAGTACGATTTAAGTGTGAAATCCAAACCTAGTAAGGAAATGTACGTAGCTGATGCATTATCTCGAGCATTTCTCGATTATGCAGGCTTAGATTGAAATGGATATAGAATATCAAGTTAATGCCATGTTCCTGTCTAATGTTTCACTTACATCTGACAAACTGGAGGAATTAAAAAGGGAAACTGATCAAGATAATGTTTTGTCTAAACTAAAACTGATGATGATGATGGCCAAACAAAATTAACAAGGTAGAAGAGTGCCTCAAACCTTTTTGGAATTATAGGGAACTGATTGTGGAGGAACAAGGTATTATGTTTAAAAATGATCTCATAATAGTGACATTTTCCATGAAAAAAGAAATGTAAAATATCATTCACGGTGGACATTTTGGTATAGATAAATGTAAAGAGCGTGCTGGGGATGCTCTATTTTGGCCTAACATGTCAAGTGACATTGAAAGTTTAGTATGTAACTGTTCTAATTGCCAGAAGCTTAGAAACAATAATGTTCAACAACCATTAATACCACATGATTTTCCTGAACATCCATGGCAAAAGGTTGGAACTAATTTATTTGAATTCCAAAACAAAAAGTATGTGTTGGTCATTGATTATCATTCAAAATATATAGGCATAGCTCAACTTCCAATACCAAGTGTAGCGCCGTTATCGAAAACATAAAAGCGATATTTTCTCGCCATAGAGTACCTTGCATTAGTACCAGCGATAATAGACCGCAGTACTCTAGCTTAGAATTTAGTAAATTTGCTAAGGATTGGGGATTTGAACATGTAACAAGTTCACCTTTGTACCCTCAATCTAATGGTCTTTCAGAAAGAGCTGTACAAACATTTTAAAGAATTCTAAAGAAATCTTTAGATGATGGGAGTGATCATCATTTAGAAATGCTTTCATACAGAAACACTGGCAATGGAGTAAGGCTCGCCAGCACAACGCCTGATGGGACGTAGGTTGAGAACACGATTGCCTATCAAGCCGGATTTGTTAAAACCTAATTTGATGGAAAATGTGACGGAAAAGTTGGAGATAAACTATCTGATTTCTAAAGTTTACTATGATCAAACCGCTAGAGATTTAAAAGCTTTGAAAACAGGTGATTTAATCAGGACGAGAAAAGATAATAAATGGGTACCAGCTACAGTGATCCGAGGAAGTAAATTACAACGTTCATATGACATAATTAACCCTGAAGGTCAAACCTATCGCAGGAACCGTAGTAGTTTACTTGATCATTCACTAGGTGTGGATAGGACTAACTGGCAACCACAAGCTAATTGTAATTGGGTTGAACCCATGATCTAACAATATATCTCGTTACTAAGGTCTGCCGATGCGCATGTGGGCGGAGCTTCCCGCCGCGCTGTGACGTAAGCCGGTGCGCAAGTTGGTTCCCGTCCACTCATTCACTCCATGCATTCACTTCACTTCACTCCACTCCACTCGCATGATTGTTTCGGTTTGTTATGAATAGTTATAAATCGTGTGTACTCTGTAGTGAAAATGGTAGTATCTTCCGTGTTTGGCTTCAATAGCAAGTCGAGAAACAGTGTGAAGCATGATGGCTCAAAGATATACTTTTTTCGATTTCCAAAAGATTTAGATACGCGCAATGAGTTGGTTCGACGGTGTAAACAAAAAGACAAGATTATCGTGACGTCTGCGCGAATGTGCTCTGAACATTTCACTGAAAGTGACTTACATTGGAAACTTTCAACTTCAACACTGTCCACCACTGTCCACTGTCCCCTAAAAATGCTAAAAAAATAAACCTGGTAGTGTTCCATCTCTTAAAATGCCACTTAATACTACATCACTCACAGAAAAAGACACTGAAAAGCGAGACAAGAGAAAAGAAAATCGCGATAAGAGAAAGCTGGTTGACGATTTATGTAAAACCAGTATTGATACATTTACTAGTTTACATATTGTCTACTCTATTTTTATAAAATTTATCGACAACATATATTGGGGAACCGGATAGCATCCCCTTCTTTGAGTCAGTCAAACAAAATATTATATATTAAATAATAAATAATAATTGAAGTATTTTAGTATATGTCGGATACAGAGAGGATTTTCTGAGGGTTTTGTTACATACATCGTTACTATGACTGTCTTATTATATACGCATAAATAATGGTAAAAAAAATTAGGATGCCCGCTGTAGGGTGTACACATCAGATTCAACTGATGTGACCCTCTTTAACTAGGTATATTGTGGATAGGACATTGTGAAGGGATGTCGGAGGGCTATTTAAGAGGAGTCAATCCCTTGCATTTGCCTTATCTTAACGACTGAGGAAAACCTCGGAAAAAACCTTCAGGCAGGATTGCCGGTCTCGACGGGATTCGAACACGGGACCTCCCGAATCAGAGTCGAGCGCTTAAAAAAAAAATGCTCGAGCCAACACTGTTGGGATTTAAGTTGTTTCTTACGTTAAAAACCTATATCATGTTCTAACCAGGAATACTTACATTAAATCTGTGAAACACACACACACTGTGGTTACACAAAGAAAACACATTACTTATTTGTCTTGGTTTTTGATAATAATTCTACACTATAGCACATGTCAGGGCCGTGTTTAGGCCTAGGTTACCCAGGCAGCTGCTTAGGACGGCGAGTTTTAGGGGCGCGGCACTTATCCAGAAGTACTTAACTATGTATTTCCTACGTTTTTTCATAAAATGTCTGAAAATTACAAGAAACAAATACTTTTTGAAAGAATAAACCTTCATTCTGCAGAATATTGTATTTCTAATATTGAAATCCTTTGATAACCCGCCTCATTTCCGTCAATGACACAATTGGTTGCCGTGCTGCTCTTATTACAGTCAAGCTCCAATCCAACACTTATAACATAATTATTACATATAATAAAATAATCAGCATATAAAATACATATAATCCCTTTTATTTTGCAATATTACAATGCCCATACTACCAAAAGCTTGTGCTTTCTTTGTATGTCGTCGTTAATCGAGTGTGGTAAATGGCATTGTGTAAAACTGATTTTTATGATGTTAATAATTTCTATGTATACATCAACGAATTATTTTAACTTGAGCTTGCATGTTTCAATTATTCTGGTTGATCTCCTAAAAATATACAAGAGATAATAAATAATACAAAATAAATAAATAAATAAATTTTTAATTTATTTTATCACTATTATGACTATTATTATTGTAACTATTGTTTTTTTGTTTATATTGATATCTTGTAGATGGAGTGTGTGGTGGATATGATTTTAGTTCTCTTTTTCCATCTATCTGATGATTATTTTAGTTGTTTCTTTTAACAGAAATAAAAGAAAATGACACCAATAATTGCAGATGGTTATCTTATGTAACTTTGTCAATCCAACTATGTTAATCTTGTGGTGTAATATTTTAATTTAAGAGCGTATCTCCTTGAAAGAAGAAAATCATGTGTTCTGATAACTAATTGATTGAAGTATTAAGTTAAGTGAACATTTGAACATTCTAGAAAAAGGAAGATGTTGTATATTAGTGATATTAGGTTTGTTTGGTTTGCTACACGAACTTACACTTTACACTAGTGTAGGCTCAAAATGTCTAAAAAGCGTTTTCGTATTAAGTGTAGTGTAAAGTGTAGACGTTTGGTTTGACTTCGTGTAGTGTAAAGTGTAGCATTTCTACACGAGCTCTAGGAGGTCGTGTAGAGTGTAGGTGTAGAAATTTAGCCGCAACATTTGAAGAGAAACAGCTTAAAACATGATGAATGACACATTCTTTCATTGACTTTCCGATATAACTCCTAAAATCAATTAATAGTCTATAATTACGTATTATAAATTGATTCGGAGTATTTTATTTATGTGGCACTATGTTTTGGGATGAGGGCAAATGCGTAGGGTACTCTAACCTCAATTAGGATAAGCACTATTGAAGTTTATATCCAAATAGCTTTTCATCGTTCAGATAGTACACATTTTCTATCATTTTGACTCATTTAGTGCCTTCAACAGTACTGTTTGTTGTTTTATTATGTTTTTTAGTTTGACAGTTCGATGTGAGCGAATCTAGTGTAGAGTGTAGCTTAAAAAACGTTTGGTTATCCTTGGTAAAGTGTAGTGTAATTTGATTTCAAGGCCTACACTTACACTACACAAGTCTACACTACACTAGGTAAACCAAACAAACCTATTATGTGCTGTTATGTTGGCTACTTGTAAACTTGTATTTATGTATCTGTACGCTCCCGCCTCCTGGTGGTCAACGCCTGTATTAATAAATCAATAAAGTTGACTTGCAGAACACAACAATCACGACTCGGCCCACACTCATGCTCACACGCTTGCCTACACAGATGCCGCTAGACGCTAATCACGACTCGGCTTCCCATATAACTTATTATTACGTCAGAATCATTTTTATGGAAGTTTTGTTTTGTTCTGCTAGTGTTTCTCCACCCTGCTATCCTCTTTTATAGCTCCTAGACACATGCCGGGGGGGGGGGGGGGTAAGGGATTGGGGTCCGCTACAACTGTACCTCATGATGTGGTAGTATACTAGCTGAGGCCGCATTACTGGACAGTCGAACACTGGCCAGGGTTGGTGTCAGAAACCACCGACCTCGTTGGTTCCGACGCACTCGAGCTACGAACACGGTGGCTGCAAATACACAAGACATAACAATGTTAGTAGGGATGAGAGCGTCTTCATCAACTAACTAGGTTATTAGCGTTAAGGGTAGTTGGGAAATAAATGTCCGAGGGCTGTTTTAGAGGGCACAATCCCTAGCATCCGCATTTGAGTTGCGGGCTACAATGTTCATATTTAACATTATTATTATTATTATTATTATTATTATTATTATTATTATTATTATTATTATTATTATTATTATTATTATTATTATAATTATTATTATTATTTTATTTGGTATCATTCATTGGGGGGGAACATTTGAATATAAACTAACATCACTGACCACTGCTCAAAACTATATCATGAGAACCATATTTAATCTTCAGCGGCTTTCAGTCAACTGACTTTGTTTTATATAGAGCACGACATTCTTCCATTGCCACAACTGTATTTTTATAGAACTGTTTTATATGTTTTTAGTAATCTTAGTAACCATGACTTTGTGAAAGTGCTGTCAATACTAGAAATTCAATCAGTGCTACGTTTAACCGTACCTGACTTTAGATTAACAAATACACGTAACCAGTTATCATATAAAGGCCCATATCTGTTCAATTCTATTTTATGCAAGATTCCAGAGTTTAAACCATGTATGAAATATGTTCATTTTAAAAAAACTTGCAGAAAATGCAGTAAAAGAGAGGTGAATTATTTCCCATTTTAAAATTGCTTTTACCTTTAATATTAAGATATTGTATGTAGGCCTACTTATGCGTTGTTTTTTTTTAAATGTTTTATTGATTTGGTTACATTTAAAACTTATTATCAAAAATTTTTAATTATACATTGTATTTTTAATTTTATTTATTTAGTTAATTGGTTAATTATTTTGCTAAGGTTTTAAGAATGTATAGTTTATTAATATTTACCGTGGCGGCTGGCACAATTAAAATGTTATTATGTGAAGCAGTCCTTCACACGAGCAGTCTGCTCATGAAGGCAACTTGCTTGTTTGATATTGTTAAATGTATTGTGTGTGTTTAATCAAATAAATTGAAATTGAAATTGAATTATTATTATTATTATTATTATTATTATTATTTATTTTCAAAACGTAGTGACAAGATACATAATATACATAATACAACATACAAGTCAATACATAATGACGGTAGCTAGAAATTAGGGCAAGCCCCATACCACATGATATGTGTCTAACTACCTTTGGCTTACAAATAACTAAAACGACTCTACATTTAATATTATGTACTATCTATGAATAATGATTGATGCAGTCAATGAATGATTCATGGGTGATTGATGAGATTTACACTATATTTACAATATTTATAAACCTTAGTTTAGTTCATTCATGTAAGCGTGTACGTGTGAGTTTGAGTTTGAGTGTGGGTGTGAGTGTGAGTGTGAGTGTGAGTGTGAGTGTGAGTGTGAGTGTGAGTGTGAGTGTGAGTGTGAGTGTGAGTGTGAGTGTGAGTGTGAGTGTGTGTGTGTGTGAGTGTGTGTGTGTGTGAGTGTGTGTGTGTGTGTGTGTGTGTGTGTGTGTGTGTGTGTGTGTGTGTGTGTGTGTGGTTAGTGTATGTGCATGCTCTCACATGTTGACTCCCTAAATCGTCTCCGGAAAGTTTTCATACAGTTACTGTTTTTTGTGTCAACATCCAGGCTATTGTAGTGATTTGTAGCTCTACAGTAGAAACCCTCCTGATACAGCGATGTTCTGGCAAAAGGAGGACATAATGTGACTCCTCGCCCATATCTCGCTGAACGGTAGTTCAACTGTATTATCTACAAAGGATCAAGATCTACCATATTGCTAAACATTTTTTTAAGAAACAAAACATCTAGTTCTTTAAGTGAATTTTCCAATGATAAAATATTGCATAATTTTCTCCTCTCGTCGCTGTCACAGTCCTTCCTTCCGGTTATAAATTTTGTTGCTCTGTTTTGGATGCTCTCAAGTTTTTTGATATTACATTTAGTGGTTGGGTGCCACGCAGGACATCCGTATAACATAACTGACTTTATGAGACACAGATACACAGTACGTTTTACCTTCGGTCTAGCATTATACAGGTTTCTAGATAGGAAGCCTAAGAGTTTTGAAGCTTTGTTTCTTACAATTTCAGTTTGAGTGTTCCATTTTATGTCCCGAGTTATTGTTATTCCTAACATTTTTATTGCTAACACTGAGTTTAATTTTCTATTGTTAATTTGATATGATGTTGTACTGACGAATCTTTTGGATTTTGTTATGCTCATGAAGTGGCATTTGCTATCGTTGAGTGACATACTATTTACTAAACACCATAATTGAATGTTGTCCAAGTCCCTTTGCAGTATGTTCTCATCTTCTTTAGAGTTGATGATTCGGTACAAGGTGCAGTCATCCGCATATTGACGAATTACCGAACTGACACATTTAAACTAAAAGTTGAAAAAGTTTGCTGGAAGGCTTCCAAATAAAGGTTTTAAAATAAGCCTTGTACACTAGGCATACAATCAACAAGTAACTGTAGTTACTTGACACTTGTTGACGGTACAAGCAGAGTTAGGCGGGAAAGTGCGATACGTAAACAAATAGCGGACATTTTAAATTGTTCTTCTTTGTGTGGAACGAGAAAAGGTGTCATTATACTCTCATAAAACAAATCAGAAACCGTACCTGGCCTAAGCCCAGATGTAGAAAATTATTTATAATACAACAGTGTAGGTCTAAAGTTCCATTAGGCTATAGGACTAGATAAAATAAGTACTTACATTACATGTTTGACAAGCCCTAGGCCTTTCTTAGCCAACCCTAGGCCAGCACAACCTTGTTCTGACACACATCCCATACAAATAACTAGTTTTGATTACTAAAAGCCTAATGCAGATAAACAATGGTATGATAGTCCTAGTCTATTCCAAAATTTACGGCAATAATAAGCCTTTTCTTTTCTTTTAATAAACTCACGCAATCTCCTGTCACTTTTAATGAAAATGTAAAACAAAAGATGGTGAAAATTTTCAATATTCTTTTGATTATCTGATGATTTACATGGCTGTGGATGCAGTGAAATAGGTGTAAAATAACATTAGTTGTGCGTTTTTTGTCACATGGGAAAGTTTTAATTGGATGTGAGTTGCCTAGACTTAACCAGTCCTTATACCGTCGTTATACCATGGTTATACCACCTATACCCAGGATGTACATGAATCCGGGCCTAGATATTTTACATCCTATTGTTATTGCTAATACCATAAAAATTAAATCAACTTTGATAAAAATATTATATTTTAACAAATAATTTTGTAATGGAACTTGAAAAAGTAATGAGATCACACACATAACAAAAACTTGTAGAAATACAGCCAAACCTTCACTCAAAAGGAATGAGATCTAAAAAAAGGGCCAAGCTCATCTACCCTTCCACATTTGCGCATTCTTAATTCATAAACGTACAGTGTCCCATAACAGCATCCTCAAAAAGCTTGGCAAAATAGAATTTGCATGTTTACGTTTAAATTAATTAGAAAAAAAGAACTTGGCTAAACTGTTACGTTTAAATTAATAATCGCAAATTCTATTTTGCCAAGCTTTTTGAGGATGCTGTTATGGGACACTGTACGTTTATGAATTAAGAATGCGCAAATGTGGAAGGGTAGATGAGCTTGGCCCTTTTTTTAGATCTCATTCCTTTTGAGTGTGTAAGGTTTGGCTGTATTTCTACAAGTTTTTGTTATGTGTGTTAGTAAAACAGTCTTCTACTTACGTGATTGTGAATTACCACTTCATCAGTATGTCATTATTTACTGGACAGCATTACATCTCGGCTATTACGATAATTATTGATGAGCGCGATTTTTAGCAGTTCATTAGACACCCCACCCACTCGATTATTTGTGTTACTACCCTGGTAACCTGCGGGTAATGTGGACGGGTCGGGTAACGGGGTCGTATACAAGTCGGGCTTCGTCGTATCATAAGTGAAAGCTCCTACAGGCAAATACAGACTGGATAAAAGTTTTCTATTTTAGAGTAAATTGCACTAAAAGATTACGGTAATAAAATGTATTTCAGATAATACGTAAACAATAATTTTTGGATAAAAATAAAAAAGTATATAAAGTCAGACCCGGGATTGGAACCGGCTACCTCTCGCGTGCAACGCGGACGCGCTATGCCTGAGCCAAAGTGTACTGTGGCTGCCGGTTGCTTAGAGAGATACTGCAGGGGATATTTTAACGTGCAGCTCTACACATTTTGTGTAGTTCTGAAAATCCAATGTGCAGCTCAAAATCTGTGTTTGTGCAGTTGCATAAATTATATTAAAAACGCAAACCTTATGATGCTAAATCTAGTAGAAATATAATATAGGCTATTATATATAATATTCTGGTAATATTGCAAGTGTGAAAAAGTTTGCAGGGCCGCAGTGTTCTTGTTTACGATCGCACTAAACATCATATTGTCCCTTGTCTATTGTCTTACTGTAGAATGCTGTGTGTTGTCCTCAAGGGTAGCAGCCCTGGCCATCAGCGAAGCGCACAGTCGCACACGCGGTCACTCCGTTGTTGAAGTGAGGTGAATGGAAACGTGTAAAAGTGGAAGCTCTTGCAAGTTTCGATTTAGTGAGATTGTAATGATGTATGTGTTTAATGAGCAACTAGGATTTGAAGTATGCTTATGAGATAGTTTGATCAGCTTGTTTATTAATAATTAGTAAGAAAAAAGAAAGTGTGCAAAAAAGTGTTTTAAATCTTTTTGGGACAGCTTCACGGGAGTCTGTTAAAGTCACTCCAAAGAAGGATGAATGTTTACCTAGTTTGGTGGAGGTGGGTGGGGTTTGGGAGGCCGAGGGAGGCGGGAGGAGAGCGGTTCAAAAATCAAATGCTTAGATAGGTGACGTCCAAGAAATCGCGGACGAGATGAAAGGTAACAATCCAGACAGAGACACCACAACAACGAAACAAATTAAAGTATTTTAAAGGTTTTTAATCGATAATTTTTAAAATGAGGTGGGTTTGAGTTCTGTATGCCTTCACTACCATTATTCTTTTTTGACCTCGTTTTAAAATGTTTCATAACAAAATCCTCTCTCGATCAGGTGCCTGTTGTGATCAAATAATAAATGTCAATAATATACGTTAATTCTCTGAAATGTGTTAAAAGCTCACCCTTGAATAAACGAAGGCCAAAAAAAATTTCGCCTCCGGCGGCTGGGGCTTCGCCCCAGACCCCGTCCATTCACCGCCATCACCTTCCCCACATGACTATATTTTGTGCAGTTCTGAAGATTCCTTAAAATATCCCCTGAGATACTGATGCAGTCTGCCGCAGACTGTTCGAGGAAACAAGAGAATGTAGATAGCGCGCGCGTTCGTCAATATGGCCGCTCGTTCGGGGGTAGTCTAGCTGACGGCATAGGCGCAATACATGTAATAACGTTGAAAACATTGTGTTTGAACGCATTAAGAGCGGTTTTACGCTTTAAAATGGTAGTAGATACACTTAGTTAGTATTCGAGCCATTATGGATTGGAGAAGGGTCGCGGACATATATTGAGGGAGAAGTAGTTTTTAATGCAAACCAAATCATCTTTGTGGTTGCACAGGCAATGATGGCAAAACTATGAGTGTGTGGCCTACAGTCATGTGACATGGTCAGTTGTATGAATGCGGAGAGGTGTGTGTAAAACCACATTCGGCTATTTGCTTTAAAAATAACACATGAGTTTATTCTATTCTTATACTTCTTAGTCACATTTCACTACAAACTTGCCGATAAAAACAAGCTAAAATGAAAACAATACTTGCAATATATGTAAAATAAAATAAAATCTTCTGATTAAATAGTGCTAGTATTGTGATTCCACTTTTTACCTTCTGCAGGAGCAATCACTAGGTGGTTTATGCAAGATAAAAACTGGGGTGCCTTTTTTTGAAATTTACAATTTACTATGGATTTTATTTTAGGTAATACGATTGATTATATCACTGCATTGCAATGCGAGAAATGCGAAAATACAATAAAAATGTAATGAAACCATTAATTGCAGAAAAACATATGTCTAAATAGAACGGTAAAAAAAACGACCGAACGTAGATTTGAACTGCCGACCTTTCAAATGGAACTCAAACGCGCTACCACTTTGCCACAATGCACAGTGATCTTTAGAGCTATTAGCCTATGTTAGGTGGTATCGTCGATGACTGTACGACGAACAGTGCATAATTATTTGTTAGGCTGACCTTACGATTGATTTTACACTCCGTAATAAAAAAAAATCACAGCCAGTAAAAGCTCCGCGCAAAGCCATTTAAATTCACATTTAAATACCAACACTTGTAGCCGTGTAGGCCCATTAAAGTGTCCGTCCCAGGACAATTATTATAACAAGTGTAGGCCGAAATTATAAATGTAGGTACCGAGTATAGGACTATTGGGCTAACTATTTAGAACTGTCATAAAGATTATATATTGGCGTTTTTGAATTTATGTAGGATATTCCTAGTTTGAGAGTGTCAGGACTCAGAACACCGGCTAGACACACCAAGTAAGTCTACCAAAAAGTTTATTTTACTACAACACCTTTAAACGTTTTGTGCATAATATAAAATTGCCAGAAAAATAACTCGCCGGTAGTATAAGCATATTACTCAGCAGAACAATGTTGTTCGAGACCGCGAAAGTACAGACTGCAGACACACATGTGTTTAGTGATTGCATGGTTTCGCAATTAACAGCACCCTTTTCCACTCATTCCTCATTTTGAATCATTCGGAAATAAATGAAAGTATATATTATCTGTTTTCTTTGATGAGCACTGTGGCACCGAACATTATTTAGGGGCCGTCCATAAATGATGTCACACAATTTGGGGGGGGGGGGGGTCTTCAAATTGTGACAATATGTAACAGGGGGGGGGGAGGGGTCAGTCCTTCTGTGACATCCATGCGTGCACTGCATAGAATGCCATTTTTTAGTGCAGATACTTTTTCAGTATTTTACACTTTTCAAATAATCCCGCAATTTCACGCATTTCCAAAACTGTTTTTTTTTTAGCCACTAGAATGCGCCACCTGCTGAGTGCACCTCTGTCTGCACGGAGTCGATAAAGAAGTTGCCTCTAGTGGCGTGGGTGACTGTGGGAGTAGGCCAATTTTGTTTTGAGGTTAAAGATGGCTTCTAGACAGGGAGACCTGTATCAACAATTCTTTTCTGCTTACAAGAGGATCAATATCGACGCCAAAAAGGCTTTTATAATCCCAGCTGAAGTGAATGAAAAGTGGAAGGAGCTAAAATCAAAACATGGAGCTAACCAAGCAGAGTTTGAAAGTGATGTAAAACAACAGATCCAGGAATGGAATGCAAGGGGAATAAAGAAGAAGGTATCCCTTTTGAACTTCTTCGTGAAGGTGAGTCAGACTTCAAAAAGTGATATGCATGTATGATACATAATTGCCCTATTTTTTACTAAGGAAAGCCTATTAGTTAATGAATTTATTTTTTGTAATATCCAATTAAAGGCTTATAACAGCAGTAGGCCTACATCTTGACCTAGGCCAGGCCTACAGTATTCCTCAGGCAGGCCTAGGCCTACTTGATGTAGGATCAGACTAGGAGACTCAGCCTATTCCTGAACTATCAGCCAGTAGCCTACCTAGACTCTCAAGCCAGGCCTAGGCCCTACTTCTTCGCCTACATAACTCTCCTGCCTAGTGCCCACTAGGCCTAATAGGACTACCGCTGCTAAGACATTTAGGTTCTAGCCTATTCATCAGATTTACTTAAATAGGCCTAGGCCTATGTGCATGGCCACTATGCCTATGTTAAGCTATGACTTTAATTGCTTCAACGCCACTGTATTTTACATTTTGTGCATTGAACTGTAGGCTTTGGCTTAGAATCTTTATTCCTTTATATGTGGCCTACTACCCAATATTTCAAGTAGGCCTATACCTGTTATTATTTTTAGGCATCGACAAAAACAGCAGACATTAATAGACCAACTTCTGCAGTGACAGCCTCATCACACAATAAGGGTACTACCGCCGGCCCCAGTCATCATTCGCTTACAAATCCAGTTCTTGCAAGCACGTCTGGTAGTGAAACAGTAGGCCTACATGAGACCGGCAAGGCTAGATGTAGTGAAACAAATGAGATGAAGAGTAAGCCATCGCAAGAAAAAATTGAAAAAATGATAATATTGAAGCAGGCAACGCTCAACAACTTATATTTAGTAAGAGACTCGGGCTTAATCTCGGATGAGAATATCAAAGAGATCAAGACATTAAAAAAAGATTTGGAACAGCATAAAGCAGACTTGAAAAAAAAAAGTGACATGGAGCGGCAACGAAAAGCTCGACTTGAACGGAAAACGAAATTAAAAGAGATTTTTGATGAGAATCCCGAAATTGCTAAACGTTTGAAAATAAGATCTGCACCAGGACGACCGTCTCTGCAAGAAGATCAACCTGGCTTACTAAAAGCAATTGCAGATATTGCAATTTTTGGTGGTGCTGCAGAGGACAAACGTAGGTCTGATTTGATTCGCAGTTGCAAGACGCTTGACGAACTGTCTGACGAACTAAAAAATCAAGGATTCATCATAAGTCGTAGTGCAACTTACCTACGACTACTACCAAAATCCTCTAGAACACTGGAAGGCAAACGCCATGTAACAACGGTACCTGTGCGCCTCTGTCGGGCACAGAATGAGCGTCATTGCAAGCATCCAGATGGTGCTTTTTGCACAGCATCAATCCATGCTCTTGAGACCCTTGCATCTTTGCTTGGACCAAAAGCGGTATGTTTCATATCGCAAGATGATAAGGCTCGTGTTCCAATAGGGTTAACTGCTGCCAATAAGCAAGCACCACTGCTAATGCATGTTGAATATCGAGTTACGCTTCCTGATCATGATTGGGTTGTGGCAGCAAGGCACAAGTTAATACCGTCAGTATATGCCGGAATTGTAAATCGAGCCTAACCAACTGGGCAAGCCTGAAGCTGTATCATACTCCGGTCCTACTTACATTGCAATTAGAAGTGGAAAACACTCCTCTTCATCAGCAAACACGCATGCAATGGATTTCGAGAGGTTGCTAGAACTCGATGACTTTCAAGTAATAACGAAAACTCCAGAGGGTTTAGTAAAACCGATTGTAATGATCTCTGCAGATGGAGGGCCAGATGAAAATCCCCGGTATTGCAAGGTCATTGCGTTTGCAATCAAAACGTTCAAAGACAATAATTTGGATGCCATCTATGTGTTTACAAATGCTCCAGGCAGAAGTGCATTTAATAGAGTAGAAAGGAGAATGGCACCGTTAAGTCACGAGTTGGCAGGTCTTATTCTCCCACACGACCATTTCGGGAGTCATCTGAACTCCCAAGGTATTACAGTTGACGATGCCTTAGAGAGGACAAACTTCGATCACGCAGGGAAGACATTGGCCGAGGTTTGGTGTACCACAGTCATCGATGGACATAATGTGGTTGCAGAATACATTCCACCAGGTAGGTGCTGTTTGTAGTAATTAAAAATTGAATCGTTGCATTATTTTACTGGCCTTAAAAATAAAAACACAAACAATGACTAAGCATGCCAGAGTTTTTTGTTTTTTTAAATAATAACCTGATTATTTTGGTTATAGGAGAGCCACCTGTACCGACAGACAATGATCCGAAATGGTATAGCAACCATGTAAGAGAATCACAATACATGTTGCAAGTTGTGAAATGCTTAGATTCAGATTGCTGTAGCCGAATGCGAAGCAGCATGCGATCGATTTTGAAAGATGGATTTTTGCCTCCGCCGATACCAGTAAAACAAGATGCAAGATTAACAGTACCCGCTGACATGGGAACACACACTGATGACTTAAAATTTGCCCAACTGCTAGTGCGTCTAGCACTTGATCTACAACCAGAGTGTATGCACAAACAAGTGCCATATGATTTGTACTGTCCTTCTGTAAATTCCCAGTTAGGTGACCGCGTGTGTATACTTTGTGGATTATACCATGCTTCTAAAAAATCTGCCATTAACCACAAGAAGCATGCTCACGCAGTTGATCCGCCAGCTGTGAACCAAAAAATCCGTCCGGTTAGGTTGGCAGCACGCAGGCAGCGAGAGCTCATGTGCATCATTCGAGAGCAACTAAATGGAGCTGAAGATGCTGAGTGGCTGGATGAAAACGACGTTGATTTAACTGATGTGCCCGTGCTTCCTGTTGAGGATAGCAACATGCCGTTGCAATTGGTGGGAGAAGTGTCCCAGTGGTCAGTTTCGCCATGGACAAATGACCAATAACTAGCAGCTGTGGAAATGTAAAAAATAAAGAAAATACAAATATTTGATCTCGATGTGACTGATTTTGTCCCAGTTTTTTTTTGTATGTCGGCATGTCGGGGGGGGGGGGGGGTCAGTAATTTTTTTTGTGACATCATTAAAGGGGGGGTGTCACACTTGTTGTGACTAACTGTGACAAGGGGGGAGGGGGGGGTCTAATTTGGTCAAAAATTGTGTGACATCATTTATGGACGGCCCCTTATTTGTGTTAGGTCGGGATATATGTGAGAAACCCCTACCTCTTGCATGATGTTCCGCGATCAGTACCCCCGAAATAATAGTTCGCGGTTCGACCACTTGGCTGCGCTAGTGTTCCTTGTTTTCTCGAATTGTATGCGCGCTGGGTTCAAGTAATTATAAACGCTTTGTAATTGGCAATAAATGCACGTTTTACTCTTTTAAAGTATTCTGCCAATGCTTCTTTAATTTAATAAAATGCTACATATATCATATATATTTCAATACTAATTATTTTGGTATGATACAAATACGAATTGGCAGTTCTCACAAATATCGTTGGCCTAGGCCTGCAGCTTGTTGTAGGGGCCCGCGAGACACTGTGATTACAGTGATGCCAGATCTTTTGTTGGTAGTTAATACTTTTAATATGCATCTAACTAGGAAAACGCTTAAGTCCCGCCGCGTTGTTGGATGAGCGTAATTGGTGCATTGAGCTGCCATGTGTTATGCGGATTTTCAGTTGTTCTGTGAAAAAATCATTACTTATGTTGAAGATTTTTTTAAATTATATTAAATTAATAAAAAATTAACTTAATTTTTTTTTTTATTAATCGTAATTTTAAAAAGGAAAAAGTCGTAATTTTGAAATTTTCATGAGAAATAGTTCTTCGATTGCGCACAAATTTTACACGAATGTATATATTCATAAAATTAGGGTTCTGTGAAAAAATCATTCCAATAGGATAAAGCATGTAGGTGTTATAAGCTGAAGAATTTTTTTTAAATTCGAAAAAAATCGTAAAGTTGCAATTCTAATGAGAAATAATTTTTCGATTGCGCTCAAAAACGTGGCAGTTCTAAGTTCAGAGATTTCGAAGGCCTCCATTAAATTTCATTGTAATTGGAGTATCGGTTTAGCCGGAATCGTGTTAACAAACACACAAAAATACATACAGAAAAAAATAGATAAACATTCCGGATTTTTTCTCTCCAGTGTAGTGAAATGAAATCTTTGCTTCGCTCGCTACGCTCGCTACGCTCATCCAATTAAATGAAAACTAAACACCAATAATATTTATTTTATTTAAAAAGCGTTTCAGAAACACAATTTTGTCTTTATTTGATGCATATACCATGTTTTATTATTTATTTGAAAAAACAAAAATTCACTTGTCAAATCACAGCCTGTGAATAATAACAATAAAAAAAATCCTGATATGTGTCTATTTTGTTTTAAAAGTGAGCTTCATTTCGGCTTCATTCATTTAAAATACGTAAACAAAGTGTGTTTTATTTAAATGTCCGTTATTTGTTTATTTTGAGCTATATATGGAATCTCATAAATCTCTCAAAAACTAGAGATTACATTCGCTTGAGCTACCTTATATTTTTATAAGTGTGAAACATAATAATATACATTCCGTTATAAAAATACATCATGTTCAGGATACTATTCAATAAAATTATCACGCTTCAATTTAATTTTTGTACTTTACTTCTCAAACCAAAGTTAACCCATCGCCAGCGTTTCTTTAATGATATTTATAAAATTTCAAAAAGTATATAACAATAGAAGAGAGTACAGTTTACGCAAATTTTCTTCAACTTTCTACATTGACCACAAAAATAACAAGTATCCATAAAAGAATTCAAACTCATACTCAAATCATTCTATTTTAATTCACGCCTATGAATAATATTATGTTGTCTTTAAAATTGATATTTTTATTCACTTCGTTCATTAATTTCAAAAGAAAATGTAAAAGTGTTTACGATTTAAAAGTACATTACTAAATAAAATTCGAAATTTGTGTTTTGTTTTGTTTGAGTGTAGAACATTGTCATGTTTTATCATTAAATCAAAGAACATACATAGGAAATAGATCAGTCATTTAGTTTCCTGAAAATAATTGTATCACGTAAAGTGTTTAAATTTTCCCCCAAATAAATTATAATAGTGTTATTGTAAAAATTTCATACATTTTATCACGTTTTCTCACTTGAATCGACAAGTTTATATTTACAAGTACGTTTTACTGTCATTAGCATTGTAAACTGTTATAAGCCTACAAAAATAAAATAAATCATAATTCATGTACAGCTATAAATAGATAAATAGTCTAAGGTAACTATTACGCAAACGGATGTTTTAAAATAAATAACTTTCGGTAATTTCTGTCTCAATGGTGTTCGCATATCTTTTAACACATCTCAAGATATTATAGTGTAGCATTACATGATCTCTTTTGGATGTTTATTTTAAGTGCAAGCTTTGCTACCATCAGTATATATTAGTTTATAAAAACATTTTGCCTTCGTTTTTGCATTATTCATTGAAGCTATTTATACTTACAAATATATATATATATATATATATGTTTTAAGTATCTTTACGGTAAATAATCACGCACAGTATTATAGAAAATAACTTTTAATCCCAACGTTTCAGAAAAACTATGTTTCCATTTTCAAGGGAAGGGTAAAACAAAAATTCAATAAAACAACAACAGCATTATAAAAATAAACAAATAGAAACAAAAAACACACTACCTTGCAAACAGAAAATTACAAAGATCCAATTGCAGTGAACCTAAAATCAAATCACTTGGTTGCATTGTGAGTGTGACTTCTTGTGACCATTCTAGCAGGCCTATCGCTGTCTTCATGTCTTGGTACCACAGGCGGCTCAGTCTCATACTTTTCAAGAGCTGCAGTACGACTTCTAGTCATTCTGCTGGATTCAAAATTTCTAGACAAGATGGTTGGGTCCGTCCGGACCGTCCCACGTTCGTGTAGAACTGCAGGCACTCTATCAGCCGCTATACTGCTTTCTTTGACTAACCTCTCAATCAAAGCAGGCTTCCACGATTGAGCCAAACGCTTGCCATCGTCTCGTTTGTTAAGATTGAGTGGGCGCTTCTCAATTTCCACTACCTCTCTGACGATTCGACTAGATAGATGGCTTACCATGGCAAGAGGCCTCATTACGTCAAAATCAATGGAATGACCCTCCTTCTTGACATGTTGTGCCAAATCAGATGTTGTTTCCATCTTGTTGACAGCGAGTTTGTGTTCCTGTAGACGCATCGACATATTTCGACCAGTTTGTCCAACATATGTCTGCGAACAGTCTCCACACGGAATCTCGTAGACGCCCCAACCCTCCAAATGAATCTTGTCTTTGTGGCTACCAATCATTTCGCCTAAGGTTCTATCTATCGAAAAGACCGTCTTGATGTTTTCAATAGCCAGTAGTTTGCCAATTCGGTCGGTGGTCCCTCGAACATATGGCAAATATGCAGTGGCTCTTGGTTTGTCTACTAGATCGACTTGAGTTTCTTCTGCTCTGGTTCTTCTTTTCCAAGCCTTGTGGAACAACCGGTTAGGAAACCCGTTACTGAGCAGTGCCTCACGTAGAATCTTGCCTTCTTCGTCTAAATGTTCTTCGTCAGTTATTTTTCGAGAACGTGTAGCCAAAGTAAATGCTATTGATCGAAGTTGCGAAGGATGATGATGTGAAGAGGCCTGCAAATACCTATTGGTATGAGTCGGCTTTCTGTACACAGTGTGGCCCAAACGTCCATCAGGTTTCCTTATTATCAAGGCATCAAGGAAAGGCAGTTTTCCGTCTACTTCAACTTCCATGGTGAATTTAATGTCAGAATGGATAGAGTTTAGGTGGTTTAAAAAACTCGGTAGCTCTTCTTGCCCATGTTGCCAAATTACAAAATAGTCGTCAATGTATCTCAACAAAACTCGAGGTTTGTAATGGGACGATTCGAGTGCTCTGGTCCCGAAATCTTCCATATACAAATTTGCTACCACTGGTGATAATGGTGAACCCATCGGTGCGCCTATGACTTGTTTATAGAATTGTCCTTCATAAACAAAGTATGAAGATGACATACAATGCTGCGACAAAGTGACGACATGCTTTGAGACAGGGTATTTTTCTGAGATTATTTTCATAGCTTCATCTACTGGTACCTTAGTGAAGAGAGAAACAACGTCAAAACTCACCAATATATCGCCTGGGTCTAGCCTGATGTTATCCAGAAGACTTATGAAATGTGCAGAGTTTTTCACGTAAGATTTTGCATCTTCAGAAAAGGGCTGCAAACAATTAGCGAGATGTTTTGCCAGAGCCTGTGTAGGTGATCCTACTGCACTGACAATCGGTCTTAATGGTAAGTTTGCTTTGTGGATCTTTGGAAGTCCATACAGACGAGGGATTCGAGATGACTTCTCTCTAGGAATGAGATACTTCTGAGTTTGTTTGTTAATACGGAACGCAACAATTAGAGACTTGGTCTTCTTTTCTAAATGGCCTGTGGTACCAAGACATGAAGACAGCGATAGGCCTGCTAGAATGGTCAC
This sequence comes from Sweltsa coloradensis, assembly GCA_024449915.1. NCBI lineage: Eukaryota > Metazoa > Arthropoda > Insecta > Plecoptera > Chloroperlidae > Sweltsa > Sweltsa coloradensis. The sequence continues at coordinate 167,102 of JAMZAV010002735.1, forward strand.
AAGAAGTCACACTCACAATGCAACCAAGTGATTTGATTTTAGGTTCACTGCAATTGGATCTTTGTAATTTTCTATGTTTGCAAGGTAGTGTGTTCTTTGTTTCTATTTGTTTATTTTTATAATGCTGTTGTTGTTGGATGAGCGTAGCGAAGATTCCATTTCACTACACTGGAGAAAAAAATCCGGAATGTTTTTTTTTTCTTTCTTTCTTTCTTTCTGTATTTTTGTCTGTTTGTTAGCACGATTCCGGCTAAACCGATACTCCAATTGCGATGAATTTTTATAAAGGCCTTCAAAATCTCTGAACTTAGAACTGTCACGTTTTTGAGCGCCATCGAAAAATTATTTCTTATAAAAATCGCAATTTTACGATTTTTTTTCGATTTTTTGAAAATTTATTTTACTTATAACATCTACATGCTTTATCCGATTTTAATGATTTTTTTCACAGAACCTTAATTTTATGAATTATTATATTCGTGTGAAATTTGAGCACAATCGAAAAATTATTTCTAATGAAAATAGAAACTTTGTGGGTTTTTTCTTTTTTAAAACAATTTCTTTACATATTACACCTACATGCTTGATCCTATTGTAATAAGTTTTTCACAGAACCTTAATTTTAATAATTTATATATTCGTGTGAAATTTGAGCGCAATCGAATAATTATTTCTTATAAAAATCCCAATTTTTTGATTTTTTTTCTTTTTTAAAATTACGATTAATTAAAAAAATTTAAAATTTAAGTTTATTTTTTATTAAATTTAATTTAATTTAAAAAAATTTGAACTTAGTAATAATTTTTTCACAGAACAACAGAAAATCCGCATAACACATGGCAGCTCAATGCACCAATACGCTCATCCAACAACGCGGCGGGACTTAAGCGTTTTCCTAGTTCTAATTAAAAAGCACCATTCCTCCTATCCATAGTGTTCCATAACAAATTATATCGCAAAACGCTAAAATAAATAATTCCAGATAGTTCGATCTCTACGACACAATAAAATGTTAGCTTTGTCACTCGCCGTCCAATACGCGGTGCGTTGTTATCACCTGTTGCAACACTACCCGGGGAAGTATTTCCACCCCACGTGCGTTGATCATAAGTGTGAGACTGTGATTAAAGCCATATTCTCAAGCATGAATGAGTAGAAATTTGCCTAATATACCCAGTAACAATATTTACATAGTTGGATGAGCGTAGCGAGCGAAGTGAAGATTCCATTTCACTACACTGGAGAAAAAAATCCGGAATGTTTTTTTTTCTTTTTTTTTCTTGTATTTTTGTCTGTTTGTTAGCACGATTCCGGCTAAACCGATACTCCGATTGCGATAAAATTTTATGGAGGTCTTCTAAATCTCTGAACTTAGAACTGCCACGTTTTTGAGCACAATCGAAAAATTATTTCTCATGAAAATCGCAATTTTACGATTTTTTTTTTTTTTTAACATTTCTTCGACTTACAACACCTACATGCTTTGTCCAATTGTAATGATTTTTTCACAGAACCTTAATTTCATGAATTGATATATTCATGTGAAATTTGAGAGTTATCAAAAAACTTTTTTTTACGAAAATCGCAATTTTACGAGTTTTTTCAATTTTTTCAATTTCTCCAGCGAATAACACCTACATGCTTTATCCGATTGTAATGATTTTTTTACAGAACCTTAATTTTATGAATTAATATATTCGTGTAAAATTTGTGCGCAATCGAATAATTATTTCTTATGAAAATTTCAATATTACGATTATTTCCTTTTTTTAAATAAGGATTAATTAAAACAAAAAATTAAGATAATTTTTTATTTGATTTAATTTAATTTTAAAAATATCTTCAACTTAGTAATGATTTTTTCACAGAACAACAGAAAATTCGCTTAACACATGGCAGCTCAATGCACCAATTACGCTCATCCAACAACGCGGCGGGACTGAAGCGTTTTCCTAGTTTTATTGAATTTTTGTTTTACCCTTCCCTTGAAAATGGAAACATAGTTTTTCTGAAACGTGGGGATTAAACGTTATTTTCTATAATACTGTGCGTGATTATTTACCGTAAAGATACTTAAAACATTAACCATGGATCACGAAAGCTTAAGACAAAACATATATATATATATATATATATATATATGGATTGTTGTAGGTTTTCGCGGCCCGTCATAGGATAAAAACAAGGATCTTGGGTAAAACCGCGTCGAAAATAAGATGAACCAGGGCAGAACATGCATGTACATACATACATACATACATACATACATACATACATACATACATACATACATACATACATACATACATACATACATACATACATACATACATACATACATACATACATACATACATACATACATACATACATACATACATACATACATACATACATACATACATACATACATACATACATACATACAACATACTACATACATACATACATACATACATACATACATACAATACATCTAGGTGCCCGTTAGGGCGCCGCAGCCAAGCCGCGGTGCGCTACACACTCAAGCACCTTATACACCAAGCAGAGTTGGGGTGATTTCGAGGTGTTACCCAGCCGTCATGTAACGTGATGTGAACTTGAAAACTATCACAATCGAGGGGATTTAGGTACCTGACAACACATGCCAAATTTTATTGGGGTACGATTATTCCTTCTTGGTGAAAAAATGGCTTGAAACATGCTCAAAATCACTTTAAGGATGTTAGCTACTGCTACTGTCTACTACTGCTACTGCTTACATCTAATACGTCGGCCCGCGATTCTGACCAGACGGGTGGGACTACAATGTTCATATTTTACATGGACATTAAGGTTATAGAAATATAGTCTCTTTTGAAAAAAAAAGTTGAAAAAGTTTGTTGGAAGGCTTCCAAATAAAGGTTTTAAAATAAGCCTTAAACACTTGGCATACAATCAACAAGTAACCATAGTTACTTGACACTTGTTGACGGTATAAGTTGAGTTAGGCGGAAAAGTGCGATACGTAAACAAATAGCGGACATTTAAAATTTTTCTTCTTTGTGTGGAACGAGAAAAGGTGTCATTATACTCTCATAAAACAAATCAGAAACCGTCCCTGGCCTATGCCCAGATGTGGAAAATTATTTATAATGCAAAAGTGTAGGTCTAAAGTTCCATTGGGCTATAGGACTAGTAAAATTCATACTTACATTACATGTTTGACAAGCCTAGCCAACCCTATGCCAGCACAACATTGTTCTGATATGAACTTGCTCAACTGTTTGTTTACATAATTGCAACAATCAAATCATTTCATACAACTTGTCTATCGATTGGCCCGCGTTTATGAAGGCACTGCCATCTAGAATAAATATAGAACTTTTTCGAGCTCTTTGCTATACGCAAATCTTTTTAAAGTGTTTGGATTTCGTGATACTCTTTCAACCATATACATCCTATATAATTGGCTAGACCAGCAGTCGGTGGTCCACTTCCGGTACAATTAGAAGCCATCTTAAAATGACAGTTTACATGTTAATCAAATGGGAGCGATTTGTGGCCAAATAGTTCTCAAGATTGCCGCCAGGTTGACAGGTAAGCATACTAGCCTTTAACACCAAATGATTACTAAATTCCCTTATGCAATCACTTCGTATTGTTTCTTTGTTTAATACCATGCTGCACAAGCTAAAACCATATCAAACAATCCAGTAAAATACTTTATTGCATTAAAAAAGCATAAATTAAAACACCAAATCGCCATCTTGAAATGGGCCGGTTGAGCCTTCAATTTGCTACGCTCGCGCCTGTGCGGAGGTATAGGAGACTGCTAATCTAGCCTACTATAGGGGTTTAATATCAATGCTTTCAACTCACAACCCATGACGTTTTCCACGATACCGTTCAAGAATACCAATTCCTTCGAAAACGAAAACGATTTCGTTTTCAAATTGCGTTTTCAACTCATCTCCCACGAACTCAAGAATTGGGGTCCAGTCCTTATACCGTCGTTATACCATGGTTATACCACCTATACCCAGGATGTACATGAATCCGGGTCTAGATATTTTACATCCTATATTGTTACTGCTAATACCATAGAATTTAAATCAACTTTGATAAAAATATTATATTTTAGCAAATAATTTTGTAATGGAACTTGAAAAAGTAATGAGATCACACACATAACAAAAACTTGTAGAAATACAGCCAAACCTTACACACTCAAAAGGAATGAGATCTAAAAAAAGGGCCAAGCTCATCTACCCTTCCACATAAACGTACAGTGTCCCATAACAGCATCCTCGAAAAGCTTGGCAAAATAGAATTTGCATGTTATTACGTTTAAATTAATTAGAAAAAAAGAACTTGGATAAACTATACTATTACGTTAAATTAAAAATCGCAAATTCTATTTTGCCAAGCTTTTCGAGGATAACTTTTAATCCCAAAGTTTCAGAAAAACTATGTTTCCATTTTCAAGTGAAGGGTTATATATATATGGAAGAAACACATATCATGTAAGTTACATGTACACATGTATTTTTATCTGGAAGAAAGAGGGGTTTACGAGGTTCCCTGTGGCGACTGCGATCAAACGTACATAGGCCTAACAGGCAGACGCATAGCAGTGAGGATAAATGAACACTCTAATGCTGTGAAAGCAGGTGACAAGAAATCAGCCCTGGCTCAACATGCTAAAGCTTACTCGCATGTGATAGATTTTGACAAAACAAAAACTATTTGCCCTGTACAACAGCTCAAGCCACGTATTATCCGTGAATCTGTGGAAATTGAGAAACCGCCAAATAACATGAACAAAAGAGATGATAGCCAGAGCCTCCCTCTTGCTTGGAAACCTGCACTCATGCCTCGAAATGTAGTCCGTAGACCTATTCAGCTAAATCCCTCAGAGGTGGTGCAAATTTCAGATTCCATAATTCCAAGCACAAATAACTTTTCAAAAGACAACCAATCAGGCCCTATGGCAAGAAGCCGGACTAAAAAGGTTTCACTACAGTAAGCTGTGCTAAATTGTTTCTCAATTGCCACCATCCGTATATATTTTATCGATATGACATCGCCGCCCCGCACCTTTCACGATATGACCTTGCCGCCCCGCACCTATTTTCTATATAACCTCGCCGCCCTGCACCTTCAGCCGAGGCTATATAAGGCGGGCGCTGCGTGCTTGCCAACCACTGTGACTCCAACCTCCGTAGAGTCACAGTCAACCTTGAAAATGTCTGACGTAGTACAGACGAAACGTCGGTGGACGCCCAGGTTCTGCCCTGGTTCATCTTATTTTCGACGCGGTTTCACCCAAGATCCTTGTTTTTATCATATATATATATATATATATGTTTTTCCTTGGCTTTATAGTAGGCGACTATGACGTGTTATGTAAAAAAGTGACTACACCGGGGTATAGTCACTTTTTTAATTTCTATTTAAAGTACTAACATATATATATATATATGAGTTTTAAGACTTTCGTGGTTGGTATATGATGTCATTTTAAAATTTTACGGTAAAACCACGTACCTTGTTAAAATTGGAGTCCTAGTTGGACGTTGTCGGGTGAATGCAACGTTCCGCCAATGTTGCAATTGGCCTCTTCAGGCGAGCGTCTAGCTGTTACCAGGCCGAGCACTGTCACTGCACTGCAGTGAAGTGACAGTCTTGGTAAGGTTTTTTAATTTCTATCTAATGTACTAACATAACAGCGTCATAGTCGCCTACTATAAAGCCAAGGTAAAACATCATATTTCCCAACTCTAGGGTTACAGAGATGGTTTGTATTTCTCCAAGTCAATTTCGTATGTAGTCTAATAGGCAGTGCAATCTGCTCTACACACGATATTAACAATGTACAAAACAGACCAAAAAAAATTAGACAGTTTTAAATTGGTGGCCGCATAGCTCAGTTGGTAAGAGCATAGCCCGGTAAGCTAAGGTCCCGGGTTCAAACCCCGGTGTAGTCACTTTTTTAATTTCTATCTAAAGTACTAACATAACAGCGTCATAGTCGCCTACTATAAAGCCAAGTTTACAACAACAATATATATATATATATATATATATAAATATATGGATTGTTGTAGGTTTTCGCGGCCCGTCATAGGATAAAAACAAGGATCTTGGGTAAAACCGCGTCGAAAATAAGATGAACCAGGGCAGAACCTGGGCGTCCACTGACGTTTCGTCTCTACTACGTCAGACATTTTCAAGGTTGACTGTGACTCTACGGAGGTTGGTGTCACAGTGGTTGGCAAGCACGCAGCGCCCGACTTATATAGCCTCGGCTGAAGCGGGTCGGCGAGGTTATATAGAAAATAGGTGCGGTGCGGCGAGGTCAAATCGTGAAAAGGTGAGGGCGGCGATGTCATATCGAAAAAATATACGGATGGTGGCAATTGAGAAACAAAATAGCACAGCTTACTGTAGTGAAACCTTTTTAGTCCGGCTTCTTGTCATAGAGCCTGATTGGTTGTCTTTTGAAATGTTATTTGTGCTTAGAATTATGGAATCTGAAATTTGCACCACCTCTGAGGGATGTGGCTAAATAGGTCTATGGACTACATTTCGAGGCATAAGTGCAGGTTTCCAAGCAAGAGGGAGGCTCTGGCTATCATCTCTTTTGTTCATGTTCTCGAAATCTCATCGAAACGTCGGTCCAATGATAATATACGTGTCATTGCGTTGAAACGGAAAATTCGATTACTTTAATATATATATATATATATATTAGTAGTAGTAGTTGTATTGGCCCTGAAGAAGATGAGTGAAATTTCGGAATTCAAATTAGAGTTCCTTTTTCAAGAAACAACGAGCAAACAGGGCCGGATAGTTCATAAACTCTAAGCACTTAAATGTACTATTTTTCTAAATTCTTTCTATTTATTTTGTTTTGTTGGCCTGCTTTTTTTATTTTCTTTTTTTTGGTGTGTATTTTTTGTTATTGTTTGTAATTTCAGTTTTGTAATTTAATCTCTTGAAAAAGGAACTCCAATTTGAGTTCCGAAACGTTAAGAAGTAAATAAACTCAAGGAGTGGCATAAACCGTGAAAACAATTATTTCTATAATAAGTTAATATAATGTCCAGCCACGAAAGTATTCGTCAACATTTATATATATATATATGTATATATCTTATATCGCAGGCTTTCACGGATTAAATATGCACACATTGTATTTTCGGGTAGTCCGTGTGGTTTTATTTGATTTATTCCAACGTTTCGGAAATTTTTCCCTGCCCATCTTCAAGGAATTTAAACATAAAACAATATAAAAAACAAACAAAACCTTACTTCATAACATACACTACAACTTGATACATAGACAAATATAGCTTAGAAAACATAGGTAGGGACGACTCATGACAAAATATACAAATGTGAAGCCATCAACATTATTCTATTACTGTTTAGATGACCTCAGCGTACGAGTAGATGGCTCAAGGGGTTCTTGTTGAGTCTTCCTTCTCTTGTCAACTCTTGGATGCGGAGGAGGACGGACTGCAGACCAGGACTACCACTTGTAACAATGAAAACTCGGGTTCAGAAGAATCGACCTTCCATCTCTCAGCAAATGAAAAAAAAATGTATCAAAATTAATGTTACGATAAATAACACACCAGTCATGTTCATGGTTGACACTGGTACCACGGTAACTATAATTTCCGAATCGATTCTTTGCCAACATCAACCACCCGTGATTCTCCAAGAGACCAACACTTGAATCTTTCCGTATGGCAGCAATACCAGTCTAGAAGATAGGTTAATTCACTGCCGCACTCGTTCATCAGTCAATGGAGATACAAACTAGCGTGTACGTGGTGCGTGGCAAGACCGAAGCCCTTCTAAGCTGCCAAGACTCTGTAGCCCTAGGCTTAATATCTTTAATAAATAAATAAGAATAAAATAATTTTATTAAGAGTCTACTTACTCAGTTATATAACTGATTTTCAGTGGGGGACTTTAAATCAAAGCGACCAAGCCAACCCTGCAGGCCCCGACGCAATCGACGAGTGAGCGATAACCAACCATAGATCGATACTTTTAATAAAATGTGCACATGTGCTATTGGAAAAGATAAGCCTAATCTTGTTGAATCCTATGCAAAGCAGTTCCCTGAGTTGTTCACTGGAATAGGTAAACTGAAAAATTCTCAAATTCAGTTACACATTGACCCTGCAGTCCCTCCAGTAGCACAGAAACATCGTCGAGTCCCATTCCATGTTCGGAAACTGGTTGAAGCAGAAATCAAGAGACTCGAGGAGGCAGATATCATCGAGACAGTTGACGGTCCTACACCTTGGGTTTCATCGGTGGTAATTGTACCCAAACCACACAACCCATGAGCAGTCAGACTGTGCGTAGACATGCGTCTACCAAACCAAGCCATCAAGAGGGTAAGACATGTGACGCCCACCATTGAAGACCTGATTTCTTCATTAAATGGAGCCGCTTACTTCTCAAAAATTGACCTAAATGACGGAAACCATCATCTGGAGCTAAATCCTGAATCTCGGTCAATAACGACATTCTCAATCCATGTCGGACTCAGACGTTACAAGCGTTTAAACTTCGGGATCAACTCGGCAGCTGAAACGTTCCAGGATGAAATAAGACAGACATTCGCAAACATTGACAACGTCATGAACGTCAGCGATGATATCTTAGACTACGGAAAAACTAAAGACGAACATGACACAGCTCTGCTACAAGTGTTACGCCACTGTCAAACAGTTGGTTTAACTTTGAACAAAAAAAGTGCCAGTTTGCACAGACAGAACTGACCTTCTTTGGCCATATCTTCTCTGCTAAAGGCCTACAAGTTGACCCATCAAAGATATCGGCTTTTCTCACTCTTGAGAACCCAACAAACCCAACAGAAGTTCGAAGTCTGCTAGGCATGATCAACTTATGTGGAGATTCGTGCCCGATCTAGCAGAGAAAACAAAACCGTTACGTGAGCTAACTGAACATGGACGTGAATGGTTATGGGAAAACAAACACCAAGTCGCTCTTGACAACCTTAAACAAATGCTAGCATCCACCAAAGCATTAGCGTACTATGACATAAACAAGGAACTTCATATCCATGTTGACGCAGGACCAAATGGACTTGGAGCTATCCTTTCACAATGTGAAGAACAAGGTGAACCAGACGTCGTAGCATATGCCAGCCGTGCACTCACAAAAGTTGAAGAACGATATTCCCACATTGAAAAAGAAACATTGGCCGCTGTATGGGCAGTAGAACACTTCCTTCTCTACGTTTCAGGAACCAACTTTAGTCTGCACACCGATTCGCAACCGCTAGTATCTCTCTTGAGTAATCCCAAGTCAAACCCATCCGCACGCATAGAACGGAAACTCCTCCGTGTGCAGTCATACAACTTTCGAACAGTTCATCAAGTTGGAAAACTCAACCCCTCTGATAACATGTCAAGGCACCCCTTGCCATTCCAGAAAACGGGATCTAGAACAGAAAGCGTTCCAGATGAGTATGTGAACTTCTTGACACAAACATCTTGCCCAAAAGCTATGACAGTTGAAGAAGTTGCTACTGAAACTGAGAAGGATGTAATACTGCAGTTCCTCACCACTGCACTTCAAACCCAACCAGAAAAGTCTCGTCTCTGGGAGGCCAAGGAGCTGGAGCCATATCGCAATCTAAAAAACGAGCTGACTGTCGGAAACAAAATCATTCTTCGAGGAACCAAAATTGTGTTACCTACTTCCCTTCAAGACCAAGCCATCGAACTTGCCCACCAAGGTCACCGCGGGATTGTGAAAACCAAACAGCTACTTAGAGAAAAGGTTTGGTTCCCAAGAATAGACGCAAAAGTCGACCAAGCAGTTAAATACTGCGTACCTTGTCAATTGATCACCAAAGAAAAGTTTTCTAGAGGTCCAATACAACCAACGAAGTTACCAGACAGCCCGTGGGAAAATCTCGCAATTGACTTCGATGGACCATACCCAAACGGTGTGTACCTGGCTGTTATCATAGACAAATACTCGAGATACCCGTTAGTCGAGCGTGTCTCCTCAACCAGCTCGAAACAGCTCATTCGGATTCCTATTCTGGACAAACTCTTCTGTCAGTTCGGTCTACCACTTCAGATTAAAACTGATACTGGTCCTCCGTTCAACGGCTGTGAATTTCACCAATTTATTGCCAATCTCAAGAAAAAGCATCATCGAGTGACACCGCTATGGCCTGAAGCCAACGGAATGGCAGAACGTGCAGTAGGGTCTCTAAAAAAACGGTACAAGCAGCTTACCTTGAAATAAAGGATGTCAAATCAGAAATCAACCAATATCTGATGAACTATCGTGCTACTCCTCACTCTACTACTAACAAGACCCCGTTCGAACTTCTTATCGGAAGAAACATGAACACAACGTTACCAAGTGTCAAGACAAGGGGTACAGAAACTTGCAAAGTGAGACAATGAGATGAAGCAGCATTTGCGGCTGGAAACAAAATGGCGGACAAAATGGCGGACAGAAACACGTGACCGGAAACAAAATGGCGGCTGGAAATAAGATGGCGGCTGTCACGTGACCGGCAGTGCACCTTTGCACCTCCGAGCACCTGCGCCAGAAACGGCCTTACGGCCTTAACAAGTGGGCGAACTGGCAAAGGTGCACACAGGTGCAAAGGTGCACTTCCGGTCACGTGACATATGCCATTTTGTTTCCGGCCGCCATCTTGTTTCCGGTCACGTGTTTCCGGTCACGTGACCGCCGCCATCTTATTTCCGGCCGCCATTTTTAATTTTCCCCCCTCCATTTTGAATTTCCAGCCGCCATTGTCACGGCTGTGGCTGTCACGTGACCGGAAGTGCAGCTTTGCACCTCCGAGCTCCTGCGTCAGAAACGGCCTTTGCTACCTACTCGCCTGAAACGGCCTTTGCTAATTTTTTATTTGCGTCTGGAAACAAAATGGCGGACAAAATGGCGGACAGAAACACGTGACCGGAAACAAAATGGCGGCTGGAAATAAGATGGCGGATGTCACGTGACCGAAATTACACCTTTGCACCTCCGAGCACCTGCGCCAGAAACGGTCTTTGCTATGGCGGCTGGAAATAAGATGGCGGCTGTCACGTGATCGGAAGTGCTCCTTTGCACCTCCGAGCACCTGCGCCAGAAACGGCCTTTGCTACCTACTCGCCTGAAACGGCCTTTGCTATTTTTTTATTTGCGTCTGGAAACAAAATGGCGGACAAAATGGCCGCCGGAAACACGTGACTGGAAACAAAATGGCGGCCGGAAATAAGATGGCGGCTGTCACGTGACGGAAGTGCCCTTTGCACCTCCGAGCACCTGCGCCAGAAACGGCCTTTGCTATTTTGTTATTTGCGGCTGGAAACAAAATGGCAGACAAAATGGCTGACAGAAACACGTGACCGGAAACAAAATGGCTCCTGGAAATAAGATGGCGGCTGTCACGTGACCGGAAGTGCACCTTCGCACATCCAAGCACCTGCGCCAGAATCGGCCTTTGCTACCTACTCGCCTGAAGCGGCCTTTGCTATTTTTTTATTTGCGTCTGGAAACAAAATGGCGGACAAAATGGCCGCCGGAGACACGTGACTGGAAACAAAATGGCGGCCGGAAATAAGATGGTGGCTGTCACGTGATCGGAAGTGCACCTTTGCACCTCCGAGCACCTGCGCCAGAAACGGCCTCTGCTATTTTGTTATTTGCGGCTGGAAACGAAATGGCGGACAAAATGGCTGACAGAAACACGTGACCGGAAACAAAAGGCTCCGGTTAGTAAATTAGATGGGCGGCTGTCACGTGACCGGAAGTGCACCTTCGCACATCCAAGCACCTGCGCCAGAATCGGCCTTTGCCTACCTACTTTGCGTTCTGGAAACAAAATGGCGGACAAAATGGCCGCCGGAGACACGTGACTGGAAACAAAATGGCGGCCGGAAATAAGATGGGCTGTCACGTGATCGGAAGTGCACCTTTGCACCTCCGAGCACCTGCGCCAGAAACGGCCTTGCTATTTTTTATTTGCGGCCTGGAAACGAATATGGCGGACAAAATGGCCTGACAGAACACGTGACCGGAACAAAATGGCCTCTGGAAATAAGATGGCGGCTGTCACGTGACCGGAAGTGCACCTTCGCACATCCAAGCACCCGCCAGAATCGGCTTTGCTACCTACTCGCCTGAAAGCGGCCTTTGCATTTTTTTATTGCGTCTGGAAACAAAATGGCGGACAAAATGGCCCCGCCGGAGACACGTGACTGAAACAAAATGGCGGCCGGAATAAGATGGCGGCGTCACGTGACTGGAAGTGCACCTTTGCACTCCGAGCACCTGCGCCAGAACGGCCTTGCTCCTACTCGCTGAAACGCCTTGCATTTTTTTGCGTCTGGAACAAATGGCCGCCGTGAAACGTGACTGGAAACAAATGCGCCGAAATAGTGGCGGCTGTCACGGATCGGAAGTGCTCCTTTGCACCTCCGAGCACCGCGCAGAAACGGCTTTGCTATACTACCAGCACTGCGCCAGAAACGGCCTTTGCTACCTACTCGCCTGAAACGGCCTTTGCTATTTTTTTATTTGCGTCTGGAAATAATGCGGAAATGGCGCCGAAACACTGACGGAAAATGGCGGCCGGAAATAAATGGCGACTTCACTGATCGGAAGTGTCTTTGAACCTCGAGCACCTGCGCAGAAGCCTTTGCTCCTACACCGTCCTAGCAACAAACTGACCTTTTAGGCGCGACTTTGGGGTCTTCTTCGCAACGGAATGTCCCATCTGCTGCCAACGCGAGTCACCTCGTCGTCTGCCCACTGAGATCTGCTCCACATCTCACACCTATTACAGGAGTATAGAAGTGGTTGTTAGAAAGAGCACAACTAGGGGTGGCAAGAGCCAGCAGGCTATACCGGTGACTCAGAGGAACCGGCGATACTGCTGAAATTTCGATGCAGTCGAATGGGCGGAGTGGAGCTGCCCTGCCAAGCAGGTGAAATGCCTGCTCTCTCAAAGTTGCGGAGACACATCCTATACTACTCCTCACTTAGCCATGGATGAGTCGGATGAAGAAGACGACGTCGACGACCCTTCACCATCCTAGTATCTAGTAGTATATCTAATCCGACAACAGAGGAGTCTCCGGAGCCCCAAGAAGAGCCGTCGGACGAACCTGGGCCTTTCACAAGAACACGACTGTATCGCTAAGTGCGTAAAGGTAACTCTAATATTACATACAGTACCTACCCCTTCGTTATAATTGATTATAAAATTGATTATGCATTTAATAAATACTAATTTACATTGTTTCTCGATTTGGTTAATCGGGAAACACTCCCGTGGGTGTAATTGTTTTTATTTACTACAATTCAGAAATTAAAAAAACATTTACACCCACTGGAGTGTTTCCCGATTAACCAAATCGAGAAATAAACCCTCGCTCATACCTGCGTAAAGGTAATGACATTATAATTAATGTTTGGTGGTCAGTTCATAGGCAGCAGATATTCGTTGCAGTACTGTTCCATCCATTCAGATGTATAATGCAACTTCAATTCAGAGATTAAAATGTACCCGTCCTGATGGTCTAGTGGTTAAGACGTCCACCTGGAATGCGGGAAATCCGTGGTTCGATTCCCGGTTGGGGCGGACTTTTTTAATTTCTGAATTGTAGTAAATAAAAACAATTACACCCACGGGAGTGTTTCCCGATTAACCAAATCGAGAAATAAACCCTCGCTCATACCTGCGTAAAGGTAATGACATTATAATTAATGTTTGGTGGTCAGTTCAAAGGCAGCAGATATTCGTTGCAGTACTGTTCCATCCATTCAGATGTATAATGCAACTACAATTCAAAGCTTAAAATGTACCCGTCCTGATGGTCTAGTGGTTAAGACGTCCACCTGGAATGTGGGAGATCCGTGGTTCGATTCCCGGTTGGGGCGGACTTTTTTAATTTCTGAATTGTAGTAAATAAAAACAATTTACATTGTGTTGTGTATTTATGTCGCAGAAGTCAGCTGAGCTCCCACCATCACTCCACGTACAACATTTCACGTCCCAGGTCCCCCAAACTATCAAAATATTTTTTTAAATTTTTTTTTATAAATTATATCTAATTATTAGTTGTACTCAAGTTCATTTTGCATGATATAAACCATTTTCCACTGAATTATGTCTTTCTTATCCCGTACAAAAGTCCTGTATTATGTCCGGCTTCAATTCTTGAAAATTCCGATTTCCGTAATTTTTCGTTTTGTCGGGAACTATCAGTCCTACAGGATTTCGCTTGTGCTTAAATTAAAGCTTAATAATTGCTCTTCAACTTCATTTCTTATGACTTTCCTCGTAGGTGGAGTATTTTAGCCAATATTCTGCTCGGAAGACGGCTAAAACTACGATTTCGATTTTTTTAAATTGACAAATTTTGAATTTCTGTATCGCAGGACCTATGAGACCTACGGAACTGCGGTGGAACTAAAATTGTAGGAAATGGTATCTTCTTTAAAAATGTGAAGAACATCTTTTTTCGGAGGATGCACCCTTTTGAAGTTATAAGCCAAAAACTGAAAACAGTCCCAAAAAAAGGGATTTCGAGCACCACGCAGTTAGCACAGGTCTTTCGAAGCTGCAAACTTGGTTTAACACTATTGGTATCTATCCTAACAACATCCCAAAAAATCAAAACTGTGCAATTTTTTGCGACCGAACGCGATTTTTATGTCAACGGTGACTGGCCTAGAGATACACTGTAACAAACTGTATTCCAAGTGCAATCTAATCAACATTAATCGTGACAGGATTCAGAGTGATCGAGTTATCAACACCTGGCGATTATGGACCGGTTGTTGATTGAAGCTTGGCTCCGAAGCAAAGAAGCAAGTCCACAACGAACTTAAAAAATAATTATCTATCTTTTGGAATGAAAAGATTGTCCAGGCGTAACAAGGTCAGATCTCAGGCCAGTGATGAGAGGTCAAGATGATATGAGGAGGAAGACGACACACAACATGACCAGTCCCAGCTTGACAATAGGCCACGAAACGTTGGTGTTTCAAGGTTAACTATTATTAAATTACTTAGCTACCGGGCAGGTGTCCCACGAGCACGTTCCTATTATTTTATTAATATAAGCAAAGTTGATTTAACAGCTTTTACCATATTCTTTTAAAAACTAAAACTATCCAAACAATAATTTGCAGGCCTGAAACGGACAATTGCCAGAATTAAGGGACCGCAGTTGTGTTGCTGTAGACCGGGATCCACCATTAGTGAGACCCTCCCCCCCCCCCCTGCGGAGAAATGGAGACCCATATATTATGTTAGGGTGGTTATTTTGGAGTAGAAATCCACTTGTTGGCCAGTTGGCCAGTGGTGGGTGCGGGGTACAGGGGTGCCCAAAGGGTCAATTGTGCTGTTTTTTGTAACAGTTTTTATTTTTTTAGGGCCAAACCGTTGAACAAAATTTATTTTGGACTTTTGATTCGTGTAAGGAATGAAAAATAGAATTTTATGTATATTTTTATTTTCTTGTATGTACCGGAAACAACTTTTTTGACTTTTCCAAAATCAAAGTCAAAATTGCCCCAAATTGCCCGTTTTGGTTAAAACTGATTAATTATGTTAGGGTGAACATTTGTTAGTAGAAATCTACTTGTTGGCCAGTTGGCCAGTGGTGGGTGCGTCGTACAGGGCTGTTCAAAAAGTAAATTTTGGGGATGATTTTAACTGTTTTTATTTTTTTAATGTCAATCGTTGGACAAATCTATTTTGGGCTTAGATTCGTGTAAGGATTTTAAATAGAATGTTAAGCATATTTTTGTTTTCTTGTATGTCCCGAAATACAATTTGAGTTTTTCCAAAATCAAAGTCAAAATGGCCCCAAATTGCCCGTTTTGGTTAAAACTGATAAATTACGTTAGGTTGGTTATTATGTAGTAGAAATATACTTGTTGGCCAGTTGACCAGTGGTGAATGCGGCGTACAGGGGCGTCCAAAAAGTAAATTTTGGGGATGATTTTTATCGGTTTTTATTTTTTTAATGCCAAATCGTTTGACAAAATCTATTTTGAGCTTTAGATTCGTGTAAGAATTTGAAAATAGAATGTTAAGAATATTTTTATTTTCTCGTATGTCCCGGAAATAACAATTTTGAGTTTTCCAAAATCAACGTCAAAATGGCCCCAAATTGCCCGTTTTGGTTAAAACTTATATAAATTATGTTAGGTTGGTTATTATTTAGTAGAAATCCACTTGTTGGCCAGTTGACCAGTGGTGGATGCGGCGTACAGGGGCGTCCAAAAAGTAAATTTAGGGATGATTTTGAACTGTTTTTATTTTTTTATTGCCAAATCGTTTTTCAAAATCTATTTTGAGCTTTAGATTCGTGTGAGGATTTGAAAATTAATGTTTAGCATATTTTTATTTTCTCGTATGTCCCGGAAATAACAATTTTGAGTTTTCCAAAATCAAAGTCAAAATGGCCCCAAATTGCCCGTTTTGGTTAAAACTGATAAATTGTGTTAGGGTTTATATTATTTAGTAGAAATCCACTTTTTGGTTCAGTTGGCCAGTGGTGGATGCGGCGTACAGGGGCGTCCAAAAAGTAAAATTTGGAGATGATTTTAACCATTTTAATTTTTTTAATGCCAAGTCGTTGTACAAAATCAATTTTAAGATTCGAGTGATGATTTGAAAATAGAATGTTATGCATATTTTTAATTACAATTTTTTTTATTTTACAAACACTGTGACTAAATCGACCATCGAAGAGCTGCAATCTACACAAGAAGAGGCCGAAAGTCGAATGATGCTCCACTGTTGTCATGCAGCATCTCGATACGACAAGAGTTTTAGCATCATTGTTTGTTATCCTGACACTGACGTCTTCATCATCTTATTGAAATACGCGCAGCAAGTAAACCAACAAGTGCTTTTAGATACTGGCTTTGGAGACAAAAGAGAAGACTTGTTGACATAAAAAAGTAATTTCTTAGAGAGGGGCAAAATTATATGAAGTTCTTACGCCATTTCACGCGTTTACTGGTTGCGAGTTGCGACATCACAAGTTCTTTTGTTAGAAGAGGAAAAATTTTGCCTTTAAAACTATTAGAGAAACACCCCGAATTCGAGAACACAATCTTATCTCTTGGCACCTCGGTTACTGTTGAAGAAACTACGTGCGACCAAATAGAAAGATTTGTTTGCCTTATGTATGGGGAGACCAGTACCGCTGGTGTAAATGAAACTCGCTACCATCTTTTTCGCAAAGGATTTCAAAAATCACTGTTTAACCACTGACAAACTACAGCGGCACTGATCTCAGCTTACTACCACCATGCAGATCATCTTTACGGTTGCATATCCTGCGTGCAAATTATCAAGCAATGATATGGCGTAAAGCAACAGACGCAGTGCCCGGCATACCTGAACCCCTAAGTCATGGCTGGTCGGTAACCCCGGATGGACTTCTCTACGCGTGGACCGAAGGCAACGTGCTCCCAAATGAGTAAGATAATATTTTGGAAACACAAGACAATGCATCCGATGTGGAAGATGATCCCGATGACATCGAGATTGAAAGAGGCAGAGACGTTGTTGAGAGTGAAGATGAAGACGAAGATGAACTAGACTACTGATTACATGACCATCAAACACATCCCATAGTACTCAATATAATATCTACATTAATATTACATGATATGTACATTTTTATACATATACATTTTATTTTTTTCGAAAAAGACAAACATTTTTTTTCCGGGACACGCAAGAAAGTAAAAAATGTAGATAATATTGTATTTAACAATCTTTACACGAATCAAAAGTAAAAAATAGATTTCGCTCAACGCTTCGGCCGCATAAAAATAAAAACTGTTAAAAATTATCCTCCAAATTCACTTTTTGGACGACCCTGTACGCCGCATCCACCACTGGCCAACTGGCCAACAAGTGGATTTATACTTAATAATAACCACCCTAACATATAGTTTATCAGTTTTAAGCAAAACGGGCAATTTGGGGCCATTTTGACTTTGATATTGGAAAACTCAAAATTGTTATTTCCGGGACATACGAGAAAATAAAAATATGCTAAACATTAATTTTCAAATCCTCACACGAATCTAAAGCTCAAAATAGATTTTGAAAAACGATTTGGCAATAAAAAAATAAAAACAGTTCAAAATCATCCCCAAAATTTACTTTTTGGACGCCCCTGTACGCCGCATCCACCACTGGTCAACTGGCCAACAAGTGGATTTCTACTAAATAATAACCAACCTAACATAATTTATATAAGTTTTAACCAAAACGGGCAATTTGGGGCCATTTTTGACGTTGATTTTGGAAAACTCAAAATTGTTATTTCCGGGACATACGAGAAAATAAAAATATTCTTAACATTCTATTTTCAAATCCTTACACGAATCTAAAGCTCAAAATAGATTTTGTCAAACGATTTGGCATTAAAAAAATAAAAACCGATAAAAATCATCCCCAAAATTTACTTTTTGGACGCCCCTGTACGCCGCATTCACCACTGGTCAAGTGGCCAACAAGTATATTTTTACTACATAATAACCAACCTAACATAATTTATCAGTTTTAACCAAAACGGGCAATTTGGGGCCATTTTGACTTTGATTTTGGAAAACTCAAAATTGTTATTTCCGGGACATACAAGAAAACAAAAATATGCTTAACATTCTATTTTAAAATCCTTACACGAATCTAAAGCCCAAAATGGATTTTGTCCAACAATTTGGCATTAAAAAAATAAAAACAGTTGAAAATCATCCCCAAAATTTACTTTTTGGACGGCCCTGTTCGCCGCATCCACCACTGGCCAACTGGCCAACAAGTAGATTTCTACTAACAAATATTCACCCTAACATAATATATCAGTTTTAACCAAAACGGGCAATTTGGGGCCATTTTGACTTCGATTTTGAAAAACTCAAAAACGTTATTTCCGGTACATACAAGAAAATAAAAATATGGATAAAATTCTATTTTTCATTCCTTACACGAATCAAAAGTAAAAAATAGATTTTGTTCAACGGTTTGGGCTTAAAAAAATAAAAACTGTTACAAAAAACAGCACAATTGACCCTTTGGGCACCCCTGTACCCCGCACCCACCACTGGCCAACTGGCCAACAAGTGGATTTCTACTCCAAAATAACCACCCTAACATAATATATGGGTCTCCATTTCTCCGCAGGGGGGGGGGGGGGGGGGGGGGGGAGGGTTTTCCCTACCTGGGTTCTGGTCTACTGAGTTTTAGTTCAATGCATCCAAAACTACGACACAATGAAATAATTTCTCGATTCGGTTAGTCGGGAAACACTCCCGTATAGCTGAAAATTTTAATATTTAATACAATTCAGAAATTAAAATTTCCATCCCGATCGGGTTTCGAAACCGAGTCTCCTACATTCGGGGTAGGCGCCTGAGCCAACTGGACCACCGAGACGGTAACTATGTATTTAACTTCTGAATTATAGTTGCATTATAGATCTGAATGGATAGAACAGTATTGCAAAGAATATCTGTTGCCTTTGAACTGACCAAACAAACATTAATTATAATGCCATTACCTTACGCAGGTATGAGCGTGGGTTTATTCTTTGATTTGGTAAGTCGGGAAACTCTCCTGTAGGTGGAATTGGTTCAGTTCAAAGGCAACAGATATTCATTGCATAACTGTTCTATTTATTCAGATCTATAGTGCAATGCAACTACAATTCAGAAGTTAAATACTTACCGTCTCGGTGGTCTAGTTGGCTAAGGGGCCTACCTGGAATGTGGGAGACTCAAGTTTGAACCTCGATCGAGATGGAAATTTTAATTTCTAAATTATTAACAATTTCACCTACGGGAACCAAATCGAAAAATTCAATTCAAAGGATAATCGTCAAAGAGATGATCGTTGCAGTACTGTTCCGTCCATTCAGATCTATAATGCAACTAGAATTCAGATGTTAGATAGTTACCGTCTCGGTGGTCTAGTTGGCTAAGGCGCCTACCTTGATCTAGAATGTGGGAGACTCGGATTCGAGCCCCGATCAGGATGGATTTTTTAATTTCTGAATTGTATTAAATATTTGGATGAGCGAAGCGAAGACTTCAACAATATAAACTTGACAACAATCACCTACAATGTATTCAAAAAGAACTTACAAAAGTAAAGAGATCACACACAAACTAAAAACGTATTAAAAATGCTCATCCATCAACGCGACTACAAAAAGCGTTCGCTAAGCGACCTAGTTACAGTTAAATAAGTTTGATTCAGTATATTTAAATAATAAGTCCGGGTCATTCTCGAGCCTATCATGCTGCTATCAGGGCTTCTCGATGGTTTCACATTCTTGACCTTGCTTCAAGTCCCAATTCTTCTTCGGGAGGTGTAACGTATTCATGTTCAAGTTTTTATTCATCCTTAGATGGATACAATGTACAAAATGGATTAGAAATATGGTGTCAATGAAGCCACATTTAAAAGCACGTGGCTGCCGGGCCAAGGCAAGGTTACCTTGTGGTCGATGTGACACGCGTGGGCGACGTACGAGTCCTTACGTAACCTAGACGCGTGAGAGATTTAACTCTCATCTACAGATCTACAAGTTGCGCAAGAATAGCGTCTGCGTCAACACAAGTAAACTGGTTTTTTAATGATACATTCTCTCATAGCATCCGGGAATCACGTAATAGAGAAACATCGTGGGTTTTTGTTTCACTTTCTTCCAAACCACTTAGCCGCGGAGCTGTCTACCCGGCAGGCAATGCCTTGATACAGAACCAACACTGCTTGGATTGTGGAAGGGCATGGTCAATGGTGTTTGTACAAGAATCCCGGCAATCGTTTGAGAAAAACTTGCAGAAAACATTGCCTTCCGATATATCTACATACATTTTTAAACGCTGGTTTTAATATTTAGTAGGAAACGACGGGGAAGGAGTTGTTATATTTTTACGTGCAAACTCTTTCCACGTTCGTCCCATTCTCGATTCTTTCTATTTCCATGTTGTTTTACCTTCCACGTTCGTCCCATTCTCGATTCTTTCTATTTCCATGTTGTTTTACTTTCCACGTTCGTCCCATTCTCGATTCTTTCTATTTCCATGTTGTTTTACTTTCCACGTTCGTCCCATTCTCGATTCTTTTTATTTCCATGTTGTTTTACTTCCACGTTCGTCCCATTCTCGATTCTTTCTATTTCTATGTTGTTTATACTTCCACGTTCGTCCATTCTCGATTCTTTCTATTTCCATGTTGTTTTACTTTCCACGTACGTCCATTCTCGATTCTTTCTATTTCCATGTTGTTTTACTTTCCACGTTCGTCCCATTCTCGATTCTTTTTATTTCCATGTTGTTTTATTCAGTATCATGTACCTTACAAAAATTCTATAATGGTGTAAACTAGGGGTATTTGATCTAACAAAAGTATTGTATTTCATATGGCTAATTTGTTTTAATTTACTAGGAAAACGTCAAGCCGGCGTTTTTAGATGAGCTTTTTTGAAAGGTTTTAGTTTCCGTGGGATTATTTACTTATCAAATCCCTTTTTGAACGCATTGTTGGTGATTGTTGTAAAGTTCTATTGTTACTTGTAAATTGTCATTATAAAACCCTAAAAAAAACTCATATTAAAACCTTTATTCTATGGATTCTGGCTAACTTTTCCTTTTTTTTCTTTAAAAAACCCAAAAAATTTGACCATAAACCTTAATGTCCATGTGAAATATGAACGTTTTTGCCCCACCGTTTGGTCAGAATCGGCCCAATTGTCACGAAAATATCGTACTCAATCGAAAAAAATTGTTTAAGTACGATATTCGTGAGAAATATTTATTCGATTGTTCCAAAAACGTGGCAAGTCTATGTTCAGAGATTTCAAAGGTCTCCTTCAATTTTCATCAAGATCGATAGCCTATCCCGTTTGCCCGTAGAGAGCGAACAAACAGACAGACAGAAAAAAAAAAAAAAAAAAAAAAAAACACCCGAGCTAAATTTTTAGGGGTCGGTGAAATTGAAGTCTTCGGTTTCACAATGACCACGGAAAAATGGTCAAACTACGTAATTTTCTAGTTAGTTTTTAGTAGTTCAGTACTAGTAATTCAGCCAAAATAAAGTCTCTCAGAAGAAAAAGCTTTGCAACTTTCAATTAAAGATTCTTTAAGATTCAGATTTATGATCGGAAAATATTGACTATTTTTGACGTCTTTCGTCTATTATCTTTTTTCCCCAATAGACTCACTAAATAAATATAATAAATTCATTCGTATTTAGATTTCTACCAATCGTCGACGGACTGTGTAAGTTTAGATTTAAAAGTGAAATAAATGTATTTAAACAACGGTTTGATTATTTACCAGTTTTATGTAATAACAAAATACGACCTTGACAACTGACAAATTTATGTTTGTTAATTTGGCAAGTGCTTAAACTCGCCAAATGAACCTAACAGATAAAATTTTTCCGTATGCAAGTTTCAGGACCGCAATTTAAATCGTACCACTGTTACTGTTTTAAAAAGTCAAGTTTAAACTAGTAAGAGAAAAATTAATATTTGTACAACACAGCAGGCAGGAGTCTCGGGATTAAACAATTACTTATTTCGGGTGGTTACATTGTCTGGAGCCCACTGACAAGCCTCATTACAAATTGTTGGATTTCATGAAGTTAAGATGTAGATTTTTGTATCAATCAATTCGTATATAGCACACTGCGAGCTAATTCTTGATGATTTCATCAATACTTATTCGTCTTAGTTGGGTGTTTTAGTGCTATGTTCCGAATGTAGAGAAGATTTTACTGATAACATCCCATTTATCAAAGTTTATTCGGTAAAATATAATTTTGCATTCGTAAAAGATGGCAAAGTAATTTACGATCAAAATTATACCCTAACCCGCTTTTCTTTGAGTTTGGAGTTATTAAAAATCACAAGTTTCCATTGCAAAACGAGTTTTTTGACAATCTTGTCCCAGTTGAAGAAGAAAACAAAAACATTTAAAAAATTAGAATATCACGGAAACTTTAAGGAAAGGCTCCGGGAAAGTGTTATTGTGCAAGTTGGTTAACTTCTCCCAGCTAGTATTGTTCTGTGTTAAAAAAATGTTGAATATGTTTGGGAAGGGGTCTGAACCTAGGAGGATCCTAAATCCTCCTGGGTCTGACACGAACTGCGCGCGCCCTAACTATAAATCCGCCTCAGGACAGAGGCGAGGCGAGTTTGATGTTGGTGTTGGTGTTGGTGTTGAGTGTGTACTTGATTCGGTTTCGTTGCAGTACCACGTCTGCTCAACAGAGAATTACTGGTATAACTGTACGGTGCTTATTCGCATCTTACAAACAATAATAAAGCAATTCCGTCAAATCAGCTTATATGGACTATTGGTATCTGTAGTCATTATCGCATTCAAAATTATTCCCCCATACGGCAACGGTCAATCCAATTTTCTACCAGAGCGCAGAACGATCGAGGTTGCTCACAGTTGTCTAGAAATAGACGTTGATAACATCCATACGGTGGTACGTATTGTTGACAAGATGTATTCCCGCTCAGGACGACTTAAGGGGCCCGCTTTGGGCGAGTACAAATTTACCTGCAAGTGCCAAATAATTAGATGAGGGAGCGGAGTGACTGAGGATACAATTCAAGAAATATGGCACTTCGTGATTATTCTCTCTGTGTGTGTGTGTGTGTGTGTGTGTGTGTGGGGTGTGTGTTTTGTGTGTGTGTGTGTGTTTTGTGTGGGTGGGGTGTGTGTGTGGTGTGTGTGTGTGTGTGTGTGGGGTGTGTGTGTGTGTGTGTGTGTGTGTGTGCGTGCGTGCGTGCGTGCGTTGCGCGCGCGCGTGTGGTGTGGGAATTGCATTACTTTGTAATATTTCATTCTATGTATTGTTAGTTGTTTTATTTATGTTGGTTATGTTGTAGTAAGGCAGTCGGACACCACATGTGTTTTGGGCTTCAAGCCTTCTTCTGGCAGCCTGTCTTTGTTTTGTACATGTATTGGACATATTTAAAGGCAAATAAATAATACCAAAAAATACCTAAGAGCAGAATTAACGTCCACAAATACTCGTGCCTGAACCGAATTCAAAGTACTTATAATTCCATATCAAACGAAATGGACATTCACAACATGAACTTAAGGGAATTCAAAACCGCTTGGGATTACATCCTGTGACAACTAAACTCTTTCCACACACATGCACACACGCACACGCAACGCACACGCACACGCACACGCCACGCACTGATCATGTATCTAACTGTATTTTATACTCATTTATGAAATGTTTTGCTATCAATTAATCTATGTTATAAAC